>JAQBSW010001130.1:0-148404 GCA_029291075.1 Eudiplozoon nipponicum
TGCCGACAAAACGAAAGCCTTCGCCATTGGTGTATCTTCATCTGATGAGCAGCTCACGGTGTACGACAGCCCAATCGAAACAGTCGACGATTTTACGTACCTTGGCTCAAAAATACTTCCAACTGGTCAAGCAAAGAATGAAGTCCGAACACGCATCGACCGTGCCAGACTTGCTTTCTTACAATTGAAGAACTCACTTTGGAGAAGAAGTGAAATCAGCCTCAAAACGAAAATCCGAGTCTACCAGACTACTGTTCGCCCTGTGCTACTGTATGGCTGTGAGACTTGGCCATTACGTTCTGAGGACTCCAAAAAGCTCGAAGTATTCGACCATTGGTGCCTTAGGTACATCACAAAGACAAAATGGATGGACCGAGTGTCGAACGCATCTGTTCGTCACCAATGCGGTGACATCATGCAACTATCCGTCTGGATCCAACATCGTCGACTTCAATGGTTCGGGCACGTACTACGCAAACCCGAAGACGAACTGGTACGGCAGGTGATGAACCCAGGTCAATGTGCAAACTGGCGCCGCCGCCGAGGTGGGCAACTGAAGACATGGCTTGCAACAATCAAATCGGACATGGAACTCCTAGGTTTACGCAATGTTTATGGTCCGCGTCACTGGGAGCGTCATTGGCCCTCTTTATGTTCCGAAATGGCTGCCAACCGCCCGGCATGGAGAGGTTTAATCCGGGATATCAATGGAGCCGGCTTATCCTCTAAAAGGAGCCAGCCGCAGTAAAGTAAAGTAAGTAAGTATAGTTATCAGACCTATCAATAAGTCTAAAAGAAGCCGTGTAAACGAAATATAACAATTGGTTTAGTGATTGTCAAATTCCTAGGTGCGATGAATTTAACGTTGACATAGGGCAACAGAGGAAAGCAACCCCGAAATGTATGGCATCAAAATGTGGACAGGTGAGATAAAAACCATGTTTTGCAAGGATATGTAACTATACTTATCATTCCTATTTCTATAAATTATATATATATATATATATATATATATGACCACTATATATTTGGTAGAAGAATGTGGAATAATAGGACGGTACAATCTCCTAGACGAATGTGTAAAGGGCGTAATACCGGCTCCTACTGATGAGTCGCCAGTAAGCACGAAACGAATGTACATGAGATTATACTTTCCGTTCATGCTGCCTTTGGTTTATCCTTCTGGTCACAACTGAACTAATTTGTTACTAGGTTCGCAAAACCTAATACATATTTTTAAATGGGACTAAGTTGGCTTAAATGCATGCCTTATACAGAGAGTAGAAAGCATTCAACAGACATGCAGAGACACGCACATTCATGTGAATTGTGTATTGTGTACCACCAAATGCGCATTTCACGCTTCCTGTTCGATTTTTATTGCATATATATATATATATATATATATATATATATATATATATGTGTGTGTGTGTGTGCTTTTATGGATATATGATTATGGAATTCTTAGAATAATTACCTTTTCATGATCTCCAGTACGAGGCCGCTTCAGCTGACCGCAAACAGCTAACTTTTCCGGTACTAATTTAGGAAGTCGCAGCTTTTCGGGCTCACTATCCATTGGATTGAAGTGCACACGAACCTCCGGAAAGATTGCATCCTTTGAAAACGCCTGAAAGTATTACACATAAAAGAACAATATAATTTGGCGAAGTCTGTTAATAGATAAACACTAACAGATCTAGTGTTGAAACAAAATAAAGGAAAAAATCTATAGAAAAAGGAGAACCATAACATGCTTTAAGCAGAAAAAGATTTAGCTGAATAACACGACACGTGTCGAACAGAAATACAATTTAAAAATTAATTGGCGCCAAACAATCCAATTTTTGAAGCTAACGACTAAAGAGTCCTAACCAGTCGTAACCAAAACATTTCAATAACCATTTCCAAGAATAAAGAAATACAATGAGCCCTATCATGTAACAAGTTTATGCTCCAGCTGGCTCAGGCCGTGGCTGCTATCAATAGCAAGCTCCAGAGAAAGAAAGAGGAATGGAATTTGTAATAAAACCACCTCACTTATAGTTCCCAATTTTAACGATCATACACATTGTTGGCTACGAGCTACCTTCTCTAATTGCATGCGAATCAGATTATCAGCAAAATATCAATATTTATGAAGTAATGATTCTCTGTCGCATAACAATGGAAAATAGTCATAGTGGTTTCAATCTCCGGTTATGCTTGTATGTAGGTTTGATCCAATAGACGTAATAACGATGCAGTCACAATCTATTAATGAATAGCTAAGCATCTCCCCCTTGACAACACATGTATTTTAACATTGATGAAGAAACCAAGGTTTTCTGATAGGACAACGCTAAACTACAGATTGAGCATAGATTCACATCACGCTAAATGTATAAGACAGACCGTGTTACAACATCAACGACGAATTTCCTATATAAATCCGAATAATAACTCATTAACAATAATGCATCTATTCTCATAGATATTTTTTCAAAATTAATCATTGTATCAAATCTTTTCATTAATGGTGTACAAACCGTAGGGCAAATCCGGTCATCTCTTTTGTTTATCAGACCACTTATGTCGTCTGTAATGTCCATGTCCAACTTTGTATTCCAAAAGAATTGCAAAAACTTGGTATCCAAAAACAAGACCTGACGAAATGAGAACGCCACCAAGATAATCTATATTAATCATATCATTCTTATTGCATTTTGACTTTAATCAATATGCGCGTTAAGAGCAGACCTCGAAAATTTGGCTAAATATATATACATATATATTCCATATAGCAAGTCTATGCACAAATCACATACATGTGGCAGGTCTGAGTTTTTTAACGACCTTCTTTAAAATATTAATTATTGAGACAAACGAGCATTAGATCAAAATAAATTTAACCATCCAACATAACAGCTATCAGATTCCTGTAGCGTTAGCTTTGTTATGTTGTTCGACGACTGGTTAAATACAATGGGATTGGTGTTTTCTTCAAGCTCGAAAACTTGATTTCAAGAATTGTTACCACCACCCGCGCAAACAATTGTTGTTAAATTGATTTGCCTATATATGTATATGTGGCGAACGATGCATACAGTTTATGTTCGTGCCTGCATAGAAATTTTGCAGCCGACATTTCCAGTCAAGTTTAATGTATGCGAGACGGCTAGAGGTAAGAGCCGCATATCTAAATTTGATTTCCATATATATTCAATGTGGTTTGATCCTCGATAGTCAGTTTGCCGTCGTACTCTGATGATGATCAAGGAAGATCGAAACGCGTCAGTGCGTTGCGCCCGGCGGTAGTTTTGTTATGTTGTTCGACGACTGGTTAAATACAATGGGACTGGTATTTACTTCAAGCTCGCAAACTTGATTAAAACCAAGAGGAATCAAGTCCGAGTAAATAAACATAATATAACAACACAGTTATAAAAAGATGTGACTTCTCGGATACCTTATACACTATCCCTGTTTGTTTATAGTACAAAGCGTCTGCTAAATTTAAATGTATAGGATAAGCACCCTACAATCGAAGAGACCTACATTCTTTAATTAAACAAATAACCGATAAGGAAGCGAATTCAAGAAAAATTTAAACTATACAAACGTGGCATAGGAGAGGAAGTTTCCAAAATAGCTAATCACTTTGTTTACAAAAATCACACTCCAAATCAGGCGCAATTACAGGTGTTCTTCAAAACTAAAAACGAAAAAGAATCTCGCATAGCTAAAGCAGTTGAATGCACCATGCTTATTCCTCAGCTTAATAAACAAAATAAGTCCGTATATAATTAAACGAACATTCGTTGCGCGGGCGGCGATAAAAATTATTATAATCAAGGTTGCGATCTTGATATAAGCACGTGACCCATTAATTACTTTCATATATCAGTATAAACAACAATTATTATAATAAATGTTGCGATATAGATATAATATATACTTTATACTGACATATATAAGTATTATAATATATATATATATATATATATATATATATATATATATATATATATATATATATATATATAATAGGGAAGTCTGTATATGTTTATAATATAAACTGGTAATTGTTTTCTTGTGTATGTGACGCGTTTCCCAGCATGTATGTCGCTGCATTGTGTGTTTAATCCAACTTAAGTTAATATGACTACAAGTTGCGTGTAGTATGCGGCACGGGTGACAGTTGATAGAATCGCATATTCTAAAACAAACGTATAGGTTCGTATCCTGTTTGCGGTAAATTTTGGACAGTACTTGAGTTCCTAATAAGGACGAAATCGGTCTACTGAATGAATTCCTTTGCTACTGAATGCAATATTGAGTTTATACTGACAATATACAGATAATCAATATTCCAACAATAGACAAAAAATCAATATAATTTCTTCAAGTGACATAGTGGTTGACTTATAACACATCGGGCTGTTTACTAAGAATGCAGCTACTAAGAAATACCAAATCGATTCAACCTGAAAAAAGGCTAACCAGGAAAGAAATTTCTTTATGACTTTAAATTGTGTACAGAATGCGAAACGGTTGATGCGTTGGATGTAATCACGGACTCCGAAAACAATGTTCCAGTGTTTAATTCCCGTACGCTTTAAAATCTGGACAATACTTGCAGAGTTCACAATAAGGGCGTAATCAGTTTACTGGATAAAAAGCCTTTGCCATGTGACGCAATTTTGAGTTTACTCTGACTATATATATACATATATATATATATATATATATATATATATATATATATATATATATTTATATATATATTAAAATATTTCTAATTAGGAAGAAAAAACACATTAATAACAAAGTGGATAATGGCCATTTATTTCGAGAATACTAAACTTCGCTCTACAATCTTTCATTTATATACATTCTGAGTTTTCATTTGAATATGTTGGTGACAAAAAATATGACTCGGTTTTCTATTTCTTGTTATGTCTGATTGGTAAGTGTGTATGCGTTTGAGTCTGTGTGTGTGTGCTTCGGTTGCATGTAAATGTCCTTCTCACTGTATTGCAAAGTGATGTCTCAGTCTATCGTCATCATTGTATTGATGGCTTGAGAATTAACCATCTGTTCGAATTGTTCGCTGTTACGTGTACGAGTGCTATTTTTTTCGAGTGTAGTCTTTCGTTTCACCTTTTTGCGCAAATTTGGGTTTCTTCACATGATAACAACATAAGTGCCGATTGACAGTGTTGATCGCTAATATTGTTTGAAAATTTCTGTCACCGTATGTGCATCTGTTTTTTCCTATTCAGTTTTTTGCCAATCTGATTGAATGTTTGTTGATTCTAGTCGATAGCCTATTCGGTCTTGCCTGGATACTAGTAAATTGTTGTTAAATTTTGTTATTCGTGAGCCAGTCGATTAGAATATCATGTTGATGAAACTTTTTAATATTTAGGTCAGGCGATTTTTGTTTTATATAAAGGGCTTCATAAATAAATACTAATCTTTCTGATTTTGCTCTATGTAGAATTGAGAAACTCGGTCGAATTGACTGGGTGCCCCATGCTTCCAATATATGATCGGAAATAGCTGATTTTCCTGACGGTGCCAAGTCCTTTGTTAATGCATTTTTTGTGGTAAATGTTGCTGGATTCTGTTTATCAATTGCTTCTTCGTATGTTTGATATATGTGCTACCGCACATACATGAGAATTTGCAGACTATGAATGATTTGGAGAGAATTGGCAATTGATCTTTTGCATCCAACCTCATGATACTCTGTGTACTAAATGAGCATATTAACTTTAACACTGGGAAAATTCTCCTTAGTTATTCTATTCGGCCGCCGTCCAATTATTGAGGTTGGTACGTCGCCTCTAAATGGTAAGTGTAGGACATACCTGCTTGACGGTATCCTCTCTAGTACGAATCTGCCGTGGTCTGATGTAGAGCATCAATGAATCGCTCTGGGTAGTTGTTCATTAGCAAAGTTTTCCTGAGGTAGCCCAGTTCTTCCTCGATAATGTTTTCAGAACAGATATTCCTGTTTCTGTTTGCTAGGTTGTCAACTAGGTTTCTTTTGTGGGATTTTAGCACAGTGCTGTTGTTGAATGTATTTCCCGGTGTAAATGGATTTTCTATGTACGGCCAGTGTCAAATCCCCATTTTATTCTCGAGTGAGTTTGATATCAAGGAAGGAAAAACTATTGTCTTTTTCTACCTCGATAGTGAATTTGATGACCGGATTGGATCCATTTGCTTGTTTGAGGTTTTCGAGAATGGTCTGCTGCTTCTGAGGTGAACAACAGATATGTCATCTACATACTTACCATTTAGAGGCGACGTACCAACCTCAATAATTGCACGGCGGCTGAATAGAATAGCTAAGGAGATTTTTCCCAGTGTTAAAGTTAATATCTCATTTAGTACACAGAGAATCATGAGGTTGGATGCCAAAGATCAATTGCCACTTCTCTCCAAATCATTCATAGTCTACAAATTCTCATGTATGTGCGGTAGCGCATATATCGGACGTACAAAGAAGCAATTGAAAAACAGAATCCAGCAACATTTACCACAGAAATTGATCTACAAAGGCTTGGTACCGTCAGGAAAATCAGCTATTTTCGATCATATATTGGCAACGGGGCACCCTGTCAATTCGACAAATTTCACAATTCTACATAAAGCAAAATCAGAAAAAATATTATATATCTACGAAGCACTTTACATAAAACAACAAGCACCTGACCTTAATATTCAAAAGTTTCATCAACATGATATTCTAATCGACTGGCCAAGAATAACAAAATTCAACAACAATTTACTAGTATCCAGGCAAGACCAAACAGGCCCTCGACTTGAATCAACAAACAATCAATCGGATTGTCAACAAACTGAAGAGGAAATAACAGAGGCTCACACGGTGACAGAAGTTTCCAAACAATATGAGCGTTCAACACTGCAATCCACACTGGCGCTGTTACCATGTGCAAAATACAAATTTGCACAACACGGTGAAACGATCAACTACACTGGGAAAATAGCACTCATACATGTAACAGCGAACAATGCGGTCAAATGGTTAATTCTCAAGCCATCAAGATCGCAGACATCACTTTGCAACACAGCGAGAATGGCCTTTACATGCAAACACGCACACACACAAACAAAAACGCATACACACTTACCAACCGGCCTAAATAAGAAACTGAAGTAAGAGCGAGTCAGATTTGTTACCACTAGCATGATCAATTGAAAACCCAAAATGTTTGTAGAGCGATGATTAGTATTCACGAGATAAATGGCCTTAATCCACTTTTTGTGAGGCGTTTTCTTCTAATTAGATACTATATATATATATATATATATATATATACTCTATATATACATTTTAGAACAAGCCATATAATAAATTTATATTACCCTCTCCATGTTCAAAAATAAAAAGAAATTTTTTCAGATACATGAACTGATTCATTCTCATCATCTTGTTTAGTAACTACAAATTAACATCCCCTATATATATAAATTGGAAGGCAAAACAAGATAGAAAAATATAAACACGGAGAGAGTGTGAGATAAGCGAACAACTATTCATTTGCGTGCATCACTTCCATTTGGAGCTCAATGCCTGAACATGCTAATTCTATTTGCATAAATCCGGCAGCAATTTGACTATCTATAACGCTTCGTATATGGCTAAATCCCTTCTATTAGTGAATATAGAAATTATGTTAAATTCTTCGTCTGGAGAACATACGTGGGAGGTTTCAACGATGTGTTGCGCAATTGCAGACGTGTATTCACCATTTTCTTAAAAACAAGAGTTTAAGTTTCAATATTCTCTCATATAAGTAATTAACCGCATGGTCGATCGGCCTACGTAAGTTGATCGACAACTTGCGAATTTATTTTTGTAATGAATATTTGATATCGACATTAACGGCTGTTTCAGATTGATTGCTGGTAAATACAAATGTTTTACCTCAAATAACACTCGTAATTTAAGTGCATTAATTTTGCATGTTAATTCCGTTTCGAATTTATTTTTTTGTGCTATTCGTGAAACGTCAACCTCCTTAAATTTAATGTTCAGGTAGAATGCTTTCTTAACTGGTCCGAAATACGTCAGTTTTAGTTTACTTCCACTTTTAATAATTGATTCAATTATTTGCCTAGCATAGCCATTAGACATTAAATCGTTAATTGTTTTATTATATTAGCTGTTATGGAATCTTGACTAACCAACCAGTCGATCCTTGAAAAGCAGCCACAAAATGTTGATAATTTATATTGAAACGGCACAAAATTTCTGTGGTGAAAATACTATGCAGACAAAGTTGACCATTAGATTTATGCAAGCAGAAGAAGCGTGTTCAAGCATTGAGCTCGAATTTGAGGTGACGCACCTAATTGATTAGTAGTTCCCTTATTTCACACTGAGGTTTTCAAAAATCATAAAATAGGATCACTATATTTTACATCGGACGTACATTGATACACTTATAGAAATTTCTATCATAAACAAAATCATATATAACAGAATACAATCTTACGCATACAGATCGTAGAAAAAATAGAGAATAATTGCAGTGGCTAAGCAGAGGAAAAACAGATAAACACAATTCTATTGCGCAGGCTGAAATTTATTTCCCTCTGGTGTTTTTGCTGAATTTAAGTCACGTCTCCTTTCAATCCTATTAATAATTGGTTTTTTTGGTATATATTTTTCTATACATTGTGCGTCAAATCAATGTTGTTGTAATTTATGACATTTTCGCGTGGTGATAACATATAATTGATCAAGCTTTCGGGATTGTGATTTGCACTAATTCTCTTGTAACCAAATAGACACACAACAAGCAGATAAATAAAGATAGAATAGAAAATTTTATTTGAGAAATAAATCATATGTGGACGCATGTATTTGATGTAAAATAGATATATAAAAGAGTTCAAAACTGGGATGTTTTACGTCAAAACTAAAGTTTTTTGTGACATCTGGTACAATATTTTCACTTTTTTTTAAAGCAAGAGGAATATATTTGGACTTAACACATACTAGACCAACAATCAGAACTCGCGAAACGTACATGCTGGCAAAAACGTGTTCACCCACATATACGCGCATTGCAAAACGACGGACGACTGGTTAAATACAATAGGAGTGGTGTTTACTTCAAGTTCGCAATCTTGGATTAAAGATTTGTTACCACCACACGCGCAATAAATGATTATTTAGTGCACAAACTTCGTCTTTTTATTAAACAGAGGATTGCCTCAGATGTGCGCAG
Source organism: Eudiplozoon nipponicum (assembly GCA_029291075.1). NCBI lineage: Eukaryota > Metazoa > Platyhelminthes > Monogenea > Mazocraeidea > Diplozoidae > Eudiplozoon > Eudiplozoon nipponicum. The sequence continues at coordinate 9,255 of JAQBSW010001130.1, forward strand.
ATTGAATCCTCGTTTATCGAAGTAGATAAACTGGCAGGAATAGCTGAAGTTCAGCGAACTAGGGACACCATATTCGCAGTACTTATTTAACATATATTCGGACATTTATAACCCTCCCTTTAAGTATAGTTAACAAACCACCCATTTCTGAACACGTATTTGCAGTACCTTAACCTAAAACAGGCACAAATTTTTAAACGTCAGAATATTCAAGTAAAACATATTGTTTTAAATGTTAGAATATTAAAGTAGAAAATGAAAAATTCTAAGTAAATATCTTTGTGGTTTATAACTGTTGTACTTATGGTTCTTTTCGTCATGTTAGTTTCAAATTCAAATTCGAGGTATGTACATGCTTTGTATTATTTCATGATTGCTTTGTTGTTCGTAGACTAGGAAATAAAACTTTTATTAATGTTTTAATGGAGTTAGCAAAATATTTTGTGGATTTAATAAAATATTTTGTGCCTTCATATATCGCAATTATTTTTGACATAACCGGAAAATCCACGATATATTTTCTCATTTTCTCATATCATATAATTTAAAAGTCTGTGATTTCGTGAACCCGCGATAATCGATCCGTGAAACAGAGACAGTTCACTTTAATCATATTTTGTTGTTAGATTTAAAGAACATTTGGAATTCCACCTGATTTTATGATGTATTCAGCTACAGCGGAAACGTCCTCCGCTATATCAGCTGTCGGTTGTATATCTTTTAATTTTGTTCCAAAAAATGATCTTGGTATCCCTTTCCTAATAAAAACGTTTTGAATACCGCCAGTTCTTGAGATTATAACTTTTCAGAACAGAATTTATTTGTTTTGTCGGATAAAATGCATATCAAATTTCCCTTATGCGAAATTAAGACAGCGTTGTGCTAATCGATGTACCATCCTGTCTTTGTCTGCTTCCGATATATTTTCCTTTTTATACTTCCATATTTCTGTCTCATTGGCAATTAGTCAAAAAGAGATATTGCGTAAGGTTGAGGGTTCTAACATTCGCAAAGAAGCTGAATTTGATGGGAAATGTTGTTAAAATCTTTAAACGTGTCATATGTCTCGACATTCACATCTTGATTATGAAGGTGTCACGTAAATCCAACAGATATGTGTAGCAGTAATTTTGAATAAGTCGTTCTTTTTTCGATGTTTTTAGATAGAATATTTATGCATCAACAAGTAGAATTCCTAACAGCCTAACTATCGTCATTCCATCGACTTGCATGAAGTATTCACCATTTAAAGTACAACATCTTTAGAGCACATACTGAGGATAAACATGCAGAGGAAATCAAAGCTTTTCTACAGGGTTGCATCCGTGTCCAGATATTAATCTCAAGTTGTGTTCTGGCGTAAAAAAATGACCTATGCTAACCGTGTTCTGCATAAAAGTTTTATAATAACTGTATAATTGCAAACATGATTTATTTCTCAATTAAAGCTTCAAATGAATAGTAATGACTCAGCTAAAACTTTTACATGATCAGATTCCGTTATATCCTTGTTTTGCCACATAGTTAGAAAAATGTATTTGGTATTTGTCACAGTTTTTGGACCTAATTTAAGGAAAGTTAAGTTTCATTTTTTTAAATCAAGTTTTTGAGCTTGAAGTAAAAACACCAATCCCTTTGTATTTGTAAAATTACCGCCAGTCGCAACGCACTGACGCGTTTCGGCCTTCCATAATCATCGACGACTGGTTAAATAAAATAGGATTGGTGTTCGCTTCAAGCTCGAAAACTAGATTTAAAAATTGTTAAGTTTTTAACTTGTACTTTATATAAATTCGCATATTTTGTTCGTGTTTACATATAGTCGCTTTTTGGGTCAGATAAGTATGCAGATAATTTGTTTTTTTTATTCTTCGACAACATATATTATTCATATCATATTGCGGAAATAACTTATTCCGATCTCGACAAAACCTACTCATGACATTAAATTAAGAGAACGCATGTAAGGAAATCGAAAACATTAGATGGAAGTGAAGCAAAATACATACTATTTTCTTATGCCACAATGCATTTGTATGATTGGCATCGCAGAAAATTCTCAAGAAAATTTTTGAACGTGCGCCTGTTTACGCATGTGTTTACAGTCTTCCGTCTGTTGCTGTTTAGTATTATATATGTATATATATATATATATATATATATATACTATATATGTATATATATATATATATTTATCTAGGTTCAAAGATTAAATTTTTTAATACAAGAAATTGAAGTAGAGTTCAGTTATGACAAAACTGACATTACCTTTTTAACCGTTTGGTGCATGCCTGCTTTAAAATCAATTTATGCATCAATAATCGATTTCTTTATCAATTCTTATAATAAAGTTTTTCAATAAATAAAATTATAAACTAGTTTTTGTTTATCTATTAAAGTTAATCGAGATATAAAATTATCTTATTTTAAATATTTTCAAATACTGCCATTCGTGTATTCAGTAGTTGCATTCTTTTTCAGTCTAATCAGTAATCTTAACTTCAAATCTTAATTATTATTTTTAGTATAATGTATATTGTTTTAGATAGCATGATTTTTTACTTGGCAATAATTATTTAAACAGCCTATAGCCGAATCTGACATCGATCGAATGGGCTTATGCCCTACAAAATTTGGTAAATTTCTTTTTAATTGGCTAGAATACCTTGCTTTTCGTTTTCATCAGGACATCAATACCAACAAACGTAGCTTTCCGTAATTTTACAGATAATGACAAAGATATCGTGATTGACTTTATGGTCAACTATTTTAAATCTCAATACACTGAAATGGTCAAAGTAAGCACGCTGGTCTGATAATAGGGCCATATGTGTGGTTTATCGCTATAAATCAATTACTTTTGTTAAATAGAAAGAAGAATAAACATAAAGCAAACAAAAATATATCAGTCAATTATGTCCACATGGAAGACAAAACTAACTAAAGTTATGATGATATAATACCTTTACGATAATAATTATATGTGTTTAACGATGAGAGGCTGAGATTTCAGCTACATATCATGTTTGTTTAAAGATAAATATGATGACATTTATCTATGCAATGCTGTCTAACTGAATCATTATCATTAATTTAGGATGTCATATAAATACGGTCATACCAGGTAATCAGCTTAGCCTAGCTGTGCTAATTTATCTACCACTCCTCGGGAAGGAACGTCGATAAGCCGCAGTGTAGAACTTCATCTAATCATTTGATTACCCGCCTAATGGATGTTCTCTAATAACCATTCTCGTTGACTTTTAATATTTAGTTTGACTTTTACACGATATGTATCCTATAGCAACAATGACACATAAGTTTATGAAGACATTTTCTTTTTGAATGACATTCGTGAAATGAATTCGTGATTAGTCACTTATTAGATACTCGTTAAGTAGACCAATGACAAAAAAACATATCAATTACTGTTGGACAGGTAATTAGGTTTCACGCCGTGTACACAAATTTCAAACATGCAGTATTGTTCTTTTTACAGTATTCAAATAATTTTTCAAACTTGTGTGACATCCTCATAATATCTGGTTGGATATGTTTTTGAGTTCCTCGTCGAGTGAACGAAATATCAACCTCTGAAATTCAACTGATTAGGTTTTTTCGATAAAGATTTCTGATGTTCGGCATCCACTTTAAATAAGTCAATGATCGAAAAAACGTTAGCTCTCAATTTGAGAACGTAAACAACCAAATACCAGAGTGGTGCTGTTTGTCTACAATAATGGTGCAAATGTTGACATAGAAAGGAAAAAATCAAGGCTATCTGTGTACCCTGGAATGAAAAAAAGATTTTTTTATTTTACTTTAGTTAATCGAAATAATTACCTCCAGAGCTTAGTAAAATACTTGAGTTATCAATTACCTTATTATTAAAATTTTATTTGATTGGTTTTTAGGTGAATGCGTTAGCACACACAAGCAATCAAACAATATCCAACTCTATAAAAAGCATTATATTGTGAATATAGGAAACTTAAGTAGTTGAAATACCGCGAATATTATGTATGACTTTTCGTAATATCAACGTTCATTTTAGAGTTTTAAAATTTAAAAGGTAGAGACATTTTTAATCTGGACTACGAAATTTAGCGCTCTATGTATCCGTAATTTATGGTTTTAAATCAATTATTTGTGGCCCAGATTTCAATATTTACATGAAAACCGAAAAAAATAATTCCATAAAGTTTTATAAATCAAATTTAATCTACAAAGAGACGCAATAGCGTATAATGCATAAATGCATTTATCGAAGAAATTCATCAGCATTCTCCAAAGTTTGCTAATGAATTGCGCAATTCGGGAGATATATTTATTATATATATTCTAAATATTAATGATGAATATTACGAACCATTTGCCTTTAGTAATATGTTTCCAGCATGAAATTCTTTTTCTTAAGTAAAAATTCATTTCCATTTATATCTTTAGAATGGAAGAAATTTCACACTACAAAACTACATATTTATTATTATTAAGATATGCCATAATTATCTAATACATCGAACTCAGTCAGTACGTAATATTGTAAAGTAAATAAATTTATTCTACCATTAGAAGCTTTTTCTCAAATATCATATTAAAGTTCTCCAATTACCATGTCCAAAATAAAATTGTATTTTGCATTACATATGCCGTTGGCGTAAGCAGATTTATCATTTAAGACCGGTTTCCATATCGAATTAATTATTAAAATTATTATCGTTTCTTTGTAATTCTTCATTCATATATCTTGTTTTTAAAACGATTAAAATTATATTTACATTTTAAGAAATCAGCAGAACATTTGACAAATGAATATTTTCTAAATTAATGGCTCAACTTATTAAATAAACTACACTTCGCATTAAGATTATGCATATTTTTATGCTTAATGGAATTGAATTTGCGTCTAATCGACTTTCAAGCTTACAATGGTCCTATTTAATATAAATTTTGACTGATTGGGAATAAGGGAACAATTGTTTCTATTTATATATATATACTATGAATATAGTCTAAGCGATCAAATCAAATGCATTTGTATTTTCCTAAACTTACTTAATCTAACATTTCCAGTCAAACGAATTACAAATTTAATGTGAAATAACCACAACGTTTCATAAGATAAACAGCCATTAATCTTTAATTAAAGTTTGCAATATTCATATTAGCATTTATACAATATTTTTTAACTTATCGCAAAAATAGCAAAACTACCGTCAGTTACACTGACTGAATTGTTAAAAAATAGGATTGGATTTTATTTGGAACTTTAAAGCTTGATTTAGGAATCTTTTATCACGAAGTGCACAATCAATGTTAATTTAAATAAATAAGTTTTGGATATTTGCTTTTCACAAAAAATAATATAAGTCATTTTTCTGCTTATTAATATTTCGAACCCGTCTAATAAAACTTATCCTAATTTTCAAATAACATGTTAGATATAAATTGAAATACTGAGTTATTTTTAATTGTAAATGTACTAAAACATTATTTTAAAATGAACTAAACTGCTATATATACGCCCAACTTAGCGAAAATGTCGTACAGTTTGTTAATTTATAGTTTTTGGAGATCATAAAATACACAATTCTAAAAAATTATCAGTGATAAATATTACTAAGTATTTTAAATTATGTGATTTATTTGTTAAATATTTTTTCAGTATATTAACAAAAATTATGTTAATTAGACATGAAGAAATAAAAAGTGTTCTTGTATGTACTTTGCTATGTTCGAACAATATGCGAGAAATATCATTTAGGAACGAGAGATTACACAAAAAATACTGAACAAATTATGGACTGGTAAATGATACATCCAAAGTTACCAAGCTGTATCAAGTCCGGAATTTAAGTCTGTGTACCTGTGATGGTACTGTCGATCGTCTTTCGTTTTTACTCATGAGCGACGAATTGTTTGAATCCGCTCAATCACGAATACGTGAGGTCGACAGCCGTTTTCTGAATATCTTCAATATAGTGATTTCAAGTCCAACCAATTCAGTTAGGTTAAATACGCGGCATTGAAAAGTACCTAGCAGCCCGCTAGGCTTTTCCAGAGCTCAGCCCCTAAATCAGAAAAAATTATAGGCTACAAACGCATACAATATGGGAAACACCGTCCTCCAGTGTATATTTCAAACGCTTTAGCAAGTCTACGTTAGAATAGACGCTGAGCAAAGTTTAAGTCAAAATATTACGCCCTTAACGATAAGCAAGCGCCATACGAAGTTCTTTGTGATTGATTAAAACGGAAATCATAAGCCAGTGTCCATTGATCGATTAATGCCTGCATTTTTGTTCGGTACTCAGACATCAACTATTTCGGAATGATATTAATGATTAAGAATAAGAGCAATCATCTTCTCCAGATTCAACGAGTACTTCAGAGCACAAACAGTTGTTAGATAACAAGAACTTCATGACTCACATAAAAAACTAGATCAATTCTCATCCGACGAGATTGATTTTCACTTGAAGTAGATGACGTCTATATTGGTTGCGGTTTATTTAGCACTCCTACTTTTATGGGTCTCTTAGTTCCTGTATATAAAGAAACATATTTTCAGTTAAATAATCACGTTAGATTAAAAATAGTATTCATTTTCGTAAATTAAGTAATTCTTCAATTGAAATAATTATTTAAAAATTTGTTCACCTTATAGAATCGGTGCCAAATTTAGCCTGGTGCGGACAGGCTATATTTAGCATGTGTAACTGGTGATTAACGCTTGCGTTTTGGAATCTGATTTTGTTTTCAAAACTATTTTCAAAGACAATAAACCGTACGAGTCGAAATTTTGATTAATGTCTAATTGATTGTAAAACATATTGCAATTTTATTGTGTTTTAACAAGAATCTGTGGGCTTCGACAAGATATGGATCACATATGTGCATTCATTCCAGAAATTTGCAAGTTCAATTCATTCAGTTCAGCGATTTCGGAAGTGTTTGGCAATTATCCGGTACACTCACAAATTATTGTAGCCGCGCCTCTAACCACGGCGCATTTGCTTAAAGGAATATCTACTCGCACACTGCACTAACAAATACACGTGATGTGGACCACACTTATCAATTTGATCAATGTAACTTTCCATATGTCGTCATAATAAGAATAGCATTCTACTACTACAATATAATGCAGTGTTCTTATCTCATGTTGACATTTTATCCGGTCTTTATTGAAATATATTAGGTGGCCCGCTATAAAATTATGGCGAAATCATGTCTAATTTGACTTGCCAAAAATTTACAATGCGTATAAAATTGATAAAGCCATCTAGTTAGTAAACTGTAGTCCGCTCTTGATACGTTGTTATTTACTGAAGCATATGTCACTCGAGTCACACAAATAAATTCCTGTGTGTCTCTAAAAAAGGAAATTGAGCATTTTGATAAATTTCATTGCCCAAGTTAGGCTAATCTTATCAAAAAATATATGTTTTAAACGCACTTACATATTTTTTCTGTCGGCACGCATTAACATAATTATTGAATAAAAATTTACAGACAGTATTTTAGAAATTTTACAATAATTTTCAGGCTTATGCTGAATTCAACCGATGAGTTGACATTGAATCGGAAAAGTTAGAGTGGAACAACCACCTAATCCTCTGTGAGCATATTCAAAACCTGAAACGTTGTAGCTAATACGTGACGTAATATATATTCGTCCATATGTTTGACTTTTTTTGTACTAAAGGAAGATGCTTGTCTCGTTATTCTAATAATCTTCTATCAACAGTTAACGACTCTTGCTAATATCGCCTTAAAATTTACAAAAAATCGTTGAAGTTCACGTGCTTTGTGCATTATTTTGTCAGATCAAGCAGCAACAATTACTGACAGTGATTCAGCCTTTCATTTCTTTTAGTTTTCAAACTTCCTAGTTAATTTAATTTCTTAGTAGATTGGTTACAAAATTACGCATGGTTATATAATTAGTTTACAGTTAAACTTGCGACATGTTATTTTAATTATGAAGATAGTTACATATTTTTGAAGGTAAATATCGCAATAACCCGTTGTGAAGAAAATAAAAAGCCAATTTTTCTATAAAAGTGTATATTGGTTAAGAGTTTTCTTAGAATATATTTAAATATATAGATGATCTATATTTGCACCTTTCAATGAAAATTGCTCGTCTTATCAAATTTAAACCGCTGGTCACTCCAATTCCATTAGTTTTCCACAATAGCCGTATTTCGTCATTTGTCTCGTAATCTTAAAATAATGACAAAAAAAATAAACGAAATAAATTTCAATTTTTCATAATGTAAAATTAATTACTCCATGATGTGCTTCTTTATCAAGTACATAAAAGCTTTTGTTGTTCTTATGATTTTCTACCAATGAAGCGCAAATAGTGATTACTTGTGCGGATTCTCCTTTATATACTTTGATTAAGATAAATATAGTACAAACTGATGACACAAAATAGCTTATATGCATTGTATACGTTGTCAAAGACATTAAAATCTAATGAAACGGGACAATAAGCCTGGTTATTGATATAAAAATGGGCACATTCAAATATATCGAAATCAGTTCTAACTAATTATTCACAATCATTCATTAAACAGCAGACACCATTCTAAATGGAAAATTGGTATTGAAATGAACATTTATATGACTAAACGAACATTATTTGCGCGGGCAATGATAATAATTACTTTTATCAAGATTGAGCGCTTGACAAGAACATCTGACTTCTTATCCACATAAATTTGTCAGAATTATCTAAGCATTGTAGTTTTGAAAAGGCAATTCATTCAGTAGACCAGTTTGGTCATTATTGGGAACTCGTCACGTACTGTCCTGAATTTGACGCGAACGGGGCTCGCACCAGGGGACGTCTGCGTGGGAATCTTCTTTTCTAACCTCTAAGACATACTGGCGCACAGAACACAAATTTTCAAGTGTATACTATCTAATGTTTCTTGGTTAGCCTTTCCTTTATGTGGAGCTTATCTGGCATCGCTTGTGACCCAAAGTTCTAAATAAGTATCCCCAATCTTTTATTATTGCACAGACCCCATCCTACAAGGCGAAGTGCCATTTCAATCAACATTAATATGATTGAACAAACATTAGCTGCGGGGCCGGTGATAACAATTACATTTATGAAAATTTATATTTTGATATAAACACCTGAGTGGTTAAAGCATCAGATTCTGAGGAAGAATTGCCCAGGTAGGAGCCCTGCTCTCGGAAATTTCAAGAAATTAATTAAGACTTCCCAACAATGGCGAAACCGGTCTACTAGATAAATTGTCTATTCTACACCATACAATTCTCACTTTATGATCGAAAACACATATATGTAATGGGTAAGGTATTTATATCAAGATCGCAACATTTAATATTCGTCTAAATAATTGCGTTTTACTAAAATACTCAAAAGTGAATATTAATACGAGAACAGTTTTTCAGAAAGAAATGTTGATATTTTACGCAAAATTTTAAATTCAGAGACAAAGTCCTTAAACTTTTTATATCGTTCGTATAAATATAATAAAAATATCGGGACGAAAAAGAGAATTAATTTATATATTGGAAGCTTTAATGTTTAAGTTTCTTTGGGTAATCATATGATTTGAAAATTTTTTTATTACCGAAGTTGAATAAATCTTAATTCTTCTATTGGGGCTCGCATTAATAGTTCATACAAGGCCTTTTATTTATAATTAATGCAATTTAATATATTAAGATATCGGAGGTTTGGCGTGTTAAAAGGTAACTATTTTGCGTTTAGTTTGCGTATGTGTGTCGAAGTTTTGTTTGTAGTATTACATTGGAAAATATGCTTTAATATAGTGAGAATAATGTCCATTGTAATCACCTGTATTATTTTGTTGACTACACTAATACTTCCAATTATTTGACACTTCATCTGTATTTATGTGCGATTGTTTTCACCTCTCCTTGTTGCTGCAAATATTAACAAACGTTTTTGTGTGCACCTTACGTAAATTTGTATTGTATATGGCATCTGGTAAAGTTTATGTCGCTAATTCTAACAAATTTCAACAACTTTTTCTGTGATCTTTCTTTTTTAGTTATTTCTATGTCAATTGTCTGATAGATATTGGCTTCCTTCGCTTTTTTTCGTTTCATTAACTTTGATCCGTAAGTGTTTGTGGATTTGTAGCCGCACTCTAAATTTAAAATAGTGTCGCATTATTTTCTTTCCGTTTGGAGACAGTTTGTCAGGCTGGTGATATTTGTAGAGTTCATTATCCGGAATTTTTTTCTTGACCCGCACTAACTTTGTGAAGAATCGTTCATTATAGAAAACATTTTATTTCATTTCTAAGTATGGATCAGTTTAATTAAATATGGTGTGAGTAAAATTTCCGCCCGCTGAGAGCCGGTTACTATTACTTAATAGGAAGTATCTCAGTTATTATCATTAATCCTTTTTACTCTGCCTTATAAAATTCTTGAAATGTTTTTGATATACTTTGTGGCCTGCATTAATTTTGTGAGCTTTTTAGTTGACTAACCTGCTGGTACAATATCTTTGCTTGTAAGGTACTAGTAAAAATGTTGACTGTTACGGATCATACACTATATTTCTATATGTAACTGCATTTAGAAGTTCTTCTAAAAGTTTAGACAATTTGGATTTGGAATGACACCGGATGCTGATCTTTAGCATCCATTCTTATGACACACTGTGCATTAAAAATGTTGTTTAATCTCACATTGAGAAAATTAGCGCGCGTTAAACTTATTAGACGCCTTATTATTGTTGCGAAAATATTACCTTGATATGGAAAAGTGAGGTACGCATTTCTGTTCTCATTATCTGCAGATGAATATTGGTTTAATTATTTTAACATCACAAAATCGCTCAGAATATCCGGTCTTCTTTAATACCTCTTTCAAGTTCTAGAACTGTTCCCCAATTTTAATTTAATTTACTGTGTATATCTCGCCCGTCGATTTCACACGTTAATGTTACGCTCAAGTAAGGAAATTTGTTATTTCTCTCTTCTTTACTTGTATAGAATTTGCGTTAGACCAGAATATGAGCTAGTTTTCTACGCATCTCTCCAATCGATTTGACCCATTTGTGTCCAGATATTTCATATACGCATCCGTGTGTATTTACCCAACCAAAAACGTATTATTCTTTAAAATTGAATTATTTACCTAAAAAGAACACAAATGTTAATTTAACTAACTGACCACTAATAAATTCGACAGTCGCAATGAAAATATAATTCAATTAATGAAATTTTAGTATTCCATAAATTGAACCTATGTTATAAGTGCCAATGGAAACGCCATGCTACCTCACACACTACCGAAATTGTTGTCGTCTCCATCAAATTTGAAACATACTCACTGACAGATTAATTTTTTTTTTCGTGCGAGGCCTCGGAATTAGATCCTGTCATGCTACTTTTCTCTGAAATGCTAATTGACCGATGGCAAAATGACGAAATTTGGTCAGGATTTTTATAATTCTGTGATATAACTCGGACCCGAACACGGAATTAACGCCAGATTTCAGCTGATCAATAGATATGGTATCTAACTCCAGTTGAAATCAATAAACACATACTGTTTGGAACACGCCGTGTTGGCTTATTAAATCACACTGCTGGTGGCTCATCGCCTTTGATGAAGCCACTCATCAGATCTGCAGGTAATTACGAAATATGACGAAATGTAGCTTGTGTAAATGACGCCCTTATACTATCACGATACCTAGAGTACATGGCAGGTAATATCAATAGAAGTGCGGTATGCCAGTCAGATCGTTCGCCAGAAGCACATAACCATGTCTGTAATGCGTAATGTAAGCGTTCCACTAGTCAGTATAATTTAGGATTGCATGCTGACATTCCTCGCACGTTTCCGTTCAAGAATTTTACGTTTACTTGAAAAATGCTAGTCATGAATTGGTACCTCGATCGGATAATCTTGCCACTGAGTGTAGCAAGAGTACATAAATTATCGTCTCTACATAATTTCTGGATTGTCATATTACTTCAGAACTTCTTGTAAACCGATTAATTATGACCATGCATTATTGGAAGCTTCGCAATTCAGGCAGCGCAATAATGCCTGCGAGAATAATTATGAAGCGAGTATTAGAGTGCTTTAAACGGCAAATTTCAGAATCCATATGCCTGAAGAAATTATATGACCGGTACGCTATATATTGCTAATAGTTATATTTCCATAGATGAAGATTCTAGATTCCATCTCTATCGCGGTTTCCAATTGTGGCCATAACTCTCAGATTGTCAATGTGCAATACTGCAAAGTTATGTAAGTTAGAAATCACAAAACATTGTACGATAATTAACAGTATCAGATAGAAATAAAACAAACAAATATTCACTACCTACGGTATAATTTACTGTTTCTCTCGGTACAGTACATGCGTGACTTATTGGCCATTCATGATTGTTTTTGTAATTGGCTAACTCCAGAAATAAACTGATTATTTACCAAGAAAATAACGAAACAACAACAAATTAGAAAATTCGTATGTATGGTTGAATCTAATTAAAAAGGAACGAATAATAGATATACCAGCCCTGAAGCAGACATTGTTCTTAATTTTTCTTATAAATCAAGATTATTAATCTGTTGAAATAAAAATAGAGCTCAATAAATGTAAGTAAATTCCCCTTAACTAGACTAAACATGTACCCACATGGTGAGTTATATGCATATATATATATATATATATATATATATATATATATATATATATATATATATATATATATATATATATATATATGTCTACATATGATTTATTACATAATCTATGTTGCATTACCGAACAAATTTTTACCGGCATAACATATAATGACCAACATGAGTTGATGTTATACTTCATTTATTTTCTACAGTTATTAAATCTCAGGTGGATCATTTAACATACTTTCGAGGAGAATTTTGGGCAGTTAATGTGTTAATCAGAATCTGTCAGCAGATGGGCATATATTTTATCATTTTTTTTAATTTTACGTGTACAATCTTTGAAAATATAAATGAGGTCACCCAAAATGTGAAATAATCGAAACTTTTTAGCCGTCTCTAAAACGTATTATATTTAAAAATTTCAAATCGCCGGCTCCAATGAACAGTTATGAATTTTAAACAAGATGTGGGTTTGATTCAAATCACTAAAAGGAATGAAATATTTACGTTAATTTTTCTTTTTTTAGAAACTAGAAAGTTATATGTAAAAGTTGATTTTGATTTTACGAAATATTAAAAAGGGTTTGTGAGATTTGAATATGGAAATACGTATAAAATAAAAAATTAATATATATATATATATGAAGTGTATCATTAAGACAGAAGCTTTTTTATGACTTTTATAAAATAGCTGTCTTACCCCCAGAATATCAGGGTTTGAAATCGCAAGATACCAAATCCGAATATTCTCCTCCAACCCGATTGTCTGCAATTTCCTTCACCTTGAAGGAGTATTTTCCTGCCTGCATTCCCTCGTATTTCAAAAAGTCTAAGTAAAATTTAGAAGAAATTACTTTAACTGTACGCCTTATCATGAATAATATATATTTCATGTATACTATTAGTTGTTAATGTATAATTATTTTGATATACCATTTTTAACAATAAATGGAGAGGAATCATATTAAGCCACCTTACTCGCTAAAAAATGTTAAAATTAATTTTCTAACGGTAGCTTCTTTTATCATTTCTTTTAATATTTCGCGTAACAAACCATTTATTGTCTGCCTTAAAATTCAGTATCACAAATTTATCGGAATGTTGCACTTTCGTTCTTGGTTTTAACTTATTTCATTTTTAATTTTAATTACAAAATAATGAAGATATAATTATTAGATATTTTTTTAATCATATTTTTACACACAATTATGTTTCGTAAATAGATAATAATTTAGATTTTCTGGTTTCATTTTTTTTATAAAATTGGTTTAAAGGCATGTTTTTGTTTTATTTATGGAATTCACCTGGTTGTTATCAAAATAAAATTTCTCAAAACAAGAAAATTATATTATAAACCTTAAATTGGTAATAACATTTTTAATGATTTATACGTTTACAAAAATTAAGTTTACTTGCATTTTGAGAAAAAACCAAGCAAATAATCTAGCACGATACATGATTTCATGACAAAAGATTTATTTATATTCTCCTAGTGTTTTATCAGATTTTATTTTTTCAAGTTTTTAAGCAGCATTATTCTGCTTTCCTTGTCTGAACGCGGTTGATTTGTTACTCATGGGGCATCTGTTTTAAACATAAAATTATAAGCCTTGCTACCTGCAACATGTTTTGCACATATTACGAATATAGTTCTAAAAGTACCAGTGAAGTCTCGATTCTTAAGTGACTGCATAAGATTTTATTTAAAAAATATTAATACATTAATCTGTAAATTAAGAAAATATTTTTTTATCTTAAACGTGCAAACATAACGAAGCAGTTGTTATCATTATTTAATCAGATACCTTAAAAATTATATGAATTACGTACAAACTGTACTAGATCGATACATTTGCATATGCAAAATGTTAACAATTTATTTTTCATTTCTTATTATTCTTTAAATTTTTATTATTTTATAGAAAAATAGAAAAGCTCATGCAATTATATACACTGCATTGAAAGATTATTACATCAAATGGTAAGAAGCAATCACAATTACGCAGTAAATCTGCAGCAACATCGTATACATGATTGAGCAATATATCATAATTTAATTTATAATATAGTTTATCTTAAAATGCATCAAATAAATATTAGTTGTCTACACTGGAACAAACCCAGATTAATTTTTTTCTGGAATTTGACACACGTGTGCTTAAATAAAAGCATATGAAAATATTACTGGGTAATAAATCCAATTACACAATAATTGATTGCGCGGATGGTGGTAATAATTATTTAAATCAAGTTTGCGAGCTTGAAGTAAACACCAATCCCATTGTATTTATCCAGGCGTCGAACAACATAACAAAATTACCGCCAGTTGCAACGCACTGACGCGTTTCGACCTTCCTTGATCATCATCAGATTACGACGGCAAACTAACCAGCGAGGATCAAACCGCATTGAATGTACATGGAAATCAAATTTAGATATGCGGCTCTCACCTCTAGCAGTCTCGCATACATTGAACTTGACTGGAAATGTCCGGCTGCACAATTTCTATGCAGTCACGAACATCAACTGTTTGTAGTTTCGTCACACAAATATATATAGACAATACAATTACACAATAATTGATTGCGCGGATGGTGGTAACAATTGGCTAAATCAAGTTTGCGAGGCTTGAAGTAAACACCAATCCCATTATTTATCAGTCGCCCGAACAACGCAACAAAGGCCTGCGCCAGTCGCAGCGCACGGCGTTTCGACCTTCCTAGATCATCATCAGGTACGTCGTCAAACTGACTAGCGAGGATCAAACCGAATTGAATCTAAATTGCATCTAAATTTGATTTCCATGTATATTCAATGCGGTTTGATCCTCGCTAGTCAGTTTGCCGTCGTACTCTGATGGTGGTCAAGGAAGGTCGAAACGCGTCAGTGCGTTACGACTGGCGGTAGTTTTGTTATTTTGTTCGACGACTGGATAAATACAATGGGATTGGTGTTTACTTCAAGCTCGCAAACTTGATTTAAATAATTGTTACCACCATCCGCGCAATCAATTATTGTGTAATTGTATTGTCTATATATATATGTGTGGCGAAATCTACAAACAGCTAATGCTCGTGACTGCATAGAAATTGTGTAGCCGACAATTCCAGTCAAGTTTAATGTATGCAAGACTGCTAGAAGTGAGAGCCGCATATCTAAATTTGATTTCCATGTATATTCAATGCGATTTGATCCTCGCTAGTCAGTTTGCCGTCGTACTCTGATGATGTTCAAGGTAGGTCGAAACGCGTCAGTGCTTTGCGACTGGCGGTAGTTTTGTTATGTTGTTCGACGACTGGATAAATACAATGGGATTGGTGTTTATTTCAAGCTCGCAAACTTGATTTAAATAATAAATCCAGTGTCCATTTTTTTAATAAAATGATAAATAAGAAATAGCATGAAACGATTGGTAACGTTTTAAAGAAATAGAACATTATTTATTTAATAATTTTATTTCGAAAACTGATCGATTCCCATTTACTTTTAAAGAACACTTTTACTCTCATTCTCTCATATATTCCGAAGTAATAAACTAAATGATGAAATACAATGATTTTTTGAATAGACATTCAGAGTAAATGTGTAATTTATTTAGGAATGTAATATACATTTAAATTGAATGAACTAAATCAATTAGTTACAGGAATTTAATTTACATTTTAACCGGACAATCAAATGAAATACGTAATATTATAGTTTTAAATGAAATGCGTTCATCTATATTTATGAACTCGTTAATTATTGAAATGATATATTTCAAAGGAATAAGCTAATTGAGTTATTTAAGAATGTTATTTCATATTTTTCCATTGTGGTTTTATGAAGACATTCAATTGATATGCGTAATTTTTTGTTAATTTGTTCATCCAATTTAATAAAATGGTTAATTAGTAATGAAATGTAAATTTTTAGGATGGAACATAGGTGAGTTATTCATGGAGAGTTAAGCTTTTTTTGTCAATGCTCTTTTAATTAATCGCACAAATTAAATGTGTTATATTATATTTTTCTAATAAGTTCAAATATATTTTAAAGAAATTAAGTTTTCATTTTTCCATTCCTCTTTATAATATTTACTAAAATTAATTGCGCAATTTTGTTTTAGCAATACGATGAGTTCATTTATATTTATTATTTTTTTAATAATTAATGTAAGTATTTAAGCTATATATGTATTCTTCGTCTCCCCATCAAATTTCATTAAACTAAATTCTAAATTTCGCTGCAATTGCTACATTACGCAAATAATTCTATTTCTTTTTGACAGCAATATTTAGTTTTACGTACGAAATAGAACTAACTATTGCTATAAATTGTTACAAAAATAAAGTTGCAACAAAAAATTCAAGAGTCCTGCACCAATGAATAACACTTACCAATTATTATTTCATTTTAAGTGGATTCATTTGGTAATTAATGTTTCGTAAAAATATATTTGACAAATATTAAGATACTTTTCACCATTTGAAGCATTGTAAAACGGTATTTTTGTAAGAAATAAACTTACAAGGAGACTTGTCTGCAGTCACGTTGTGTTCTTGTGTTTGCGGGTCTATCCACGTCAATTCGAACTTCAAACTGCATTGTTTATTTTCTCGTTTCTGATTAATACTCCATCTAATATTAATTCCGTTATCATATGCGGTGCAGATTATCATATATGGTCGATTTGGTACTAGAGGTTGATTTTTGATTTATTAAAATAACAATAACGTTGATTAAATTTATTTTCAAATTATTTAAAAAATAATATACATTTTTAATTTATTACATGGCTATACGTACAAATGAGTACGATGCTGATATAAATTTGACTTACATAAATACATTTACTTAATTACTAGTTACAACAAATGCTTATTATGTTATTGAGTATTTTTTAAATATCAGTGTTTATTTCTTTACACTAAATATATAAGCAATACGTAACATATTGTAGCAAATCATATAGACATACTTCTTATTAAACAATATTTGCTATTAATCTAGATTAATCCTTTATATTGAACATATTTTTTCTCCCAATTGGAGCCACTTTAGCTCTTTTACTACTTTAACTACACAACAAATGCATATTTTCGTTTTAAATATAATAAAGTTTTTTTGGCTTTTCAATTTTTCAGGGTCATGATCAAAATATTTTCTTCGAAAATCTTCTTTCGGCAAGCACTACCACACATTTCTTTCTAAATCCTGCTTAATTATACGTTGTAGATTAATAATAACATTTATCATCACGCTTTGTTTTTATTACAAAGTTCTGTTAAAATAAACTTCGTTTCAATAGATAGCAATTTCATTTCACCCATTATACATGATATGCTATTATCGGGCACCCTTTAGCAGTAGACAGATTTGATTTGGAATATTTCAAATTCATTTCGCACAATTTGTACACCACGGAAACCACGGGGCAGTCCATACAGAGGAAGGTAATTTATTGTTAAACAAAGCTATTACTGAATTGTGAAAAAGATGAATTTTATAGACGGAAAATGAGGAATGATTTTTTCTTTAAATTCCAATTATGCACATCAGATTTGTAAGCGCACAAATATTGGCCAAATGTCATTAATATAACCAACTATTTCACTCTTATAAATCAAAAGTTGTCTCGAATAAATTTTGAATTTAGTAACTATACCTTTCGATGGCGTGCCCAAAAACGATAATCTCGTTTATATTAACGGGGATGTAATCCTAATTTGTCACCAAGACAAATAGCAAAATATTTTACCTTTGTCATATATTATTATTTTTTAAACAAGTTTCTAGAGATTTGCACGATCGTCAACTTAAATTTTTGTTAAAACGATGTTCTCCTGAAATTTACCGACGTGATTCAATCCAAAAGAAATATTCATAATTTTATTTTCAATTGAGTACTGTGCCATGTAAAATAAATCTTCTAATTTTAACACTCGTGTGTACACTATAATATAAAAATTTTATTTAAAAAAAAACAGATAATTAATAATCGAATTTTAGAGAACTAATCCAAAGCAAAAATTATAATCTTATTTATTTTTCATTATTAAGATGAACTTTTTCATCAGTTTACAAACAAATGTTTACTTATTTATGAGAAATAACAGATTGCACTGCACAAAACCACGCCCATCATATCCGAGGGGAGAAATTTCTGGAATTATATAAAGAGACGAGGCCAAAAAATAAAATTCTGCACATTATTAAAATGTGCTTCCCCATAATATTGACCATGTGACCAGTTAATAACACGCAAGTAAGAGATATTTACTGATGCCTCATATTTCTTTCGGAAATTCAACAAGTGTAAATAAAATTAATAGCTCTTAAGCAATAAAATCCAATCATTTCTAGTGCATAAAATATACACGTGCAATTTTTATAAAGAGATAACCAAAACATGGAGCAGATTTTTGTTATAAAATTATTGATAAAAAATTTTTTTATGACGTTTCAGAATTCTTCAGTTGATTTTAACAGTAAATTAAATATTAAATCTTACTATAGGGCATTGTATTATAATTTTCAAATGTTGAACTGCTTTTGACGTTGTCCTTAGTTATTTGATATACGCTGAGCGAGAATGGCCGACAGGCTTCATAATCCACAATTCGCATTTGCAATATTTCCGACGACATTTGGCCCACGTTTCCGTCCCATGTATAATCCCATTCAGCATCGTACGACTTGATCGGATTTGTCGCGACGTGTTTGGGCTGAACTATATCAATAATCACGAATCCAGGCTCTGTTTTTACGCTATAAACAATTGCCTCTGCTTTGACTTTTTGTTTATTTAAAAAAATATAATCATTTAAATAAAATTTAATTAAAATTTTTATTCATTCTAAGAATTTATTATCTACACAATGATATGATAATTTACACATCGTAATGTAAAAGAAGATTTTCAAAAAAATTTCATTCAGAAATTTATTTAGTCATTACTATTTAATTCCATTCCAATTGCATTATATAGAAATGGTAGGAAACTAGATTCTGTCGAAAATACGCGGCTTAATTTAGGCTAATTACAAATTGCCTTTGGTAATTTAAAGTAGAGTGTGGAAATATCTTAATATTTCATTACGGATTTAGTGCATTGAATCATTGATAAAATATGAATCGATATATTTAAAGTCCTCCTCAATTTGGTTCAATCATTTATTAGACAGCGGTCTACTTTTTCACAATAAATAAAAATACATTTTATTGCTTCACTTTCTAATTTACACCTGCATCATGAATTTTGGCGTATTTATATTTAATATATTACA
This sequence comes from Eudiplozoon nipponicum, assembly GCA_029291075.1. NCBI lineage: Eukaryota > Metazoa > Platyhelminthes > Monogenea > Mazocraeidea > Diplozoidae > Eudiplozoon > Eudiplozoon nipponicum. The sequence continues at coordinate 29,198 of JAQBSW010001130.1, forward strand.
CAATCATAACGTTGATTCCAAATCTTACAAAACAATTTGAAATTAAATGCGATATCTTCGTATATATATTGGCAAAGAAAAATAAAACATCAAGAATATACCTATTAACATTACTATAAATCTAACAATAATTGATTGTGCGGATGGTGGTAACAATTATTTAAATCAAGTTTGCCAGCTTGAAGTAAACACCAATCCCATTGTATTTAACCAGTCGTCGAAAAACATATCAAAACTACAGCCAGCCGCAACGCACTGACGCGTTTCGACCTTCCATGATAAGCATCAGAGTACGACGGCAAACTGACTATCGAGGATTAAACCGCATTGAATATATATGGAAATCAAATTTAGATATGCGGCTCTCACATCAATCAATCTCGCATACATTGAACTTGACTGGAAATGTCGGCTGCACAATTTCTGTGTAGTCACGAACATTAACTGTTTGCAGCTTTCGCCACATATACATATATAAGCAATACAATTTAACGATAATTGATTGCGCGGGTGGTGGTAACAATTATTTAAATCAAGTTTGCTAGCTTGAAGTAAACACCAATCCCATTGTATTTAACCAGGCGTCGAACAACATAACAAAACTACCGCCAGCCGCAACACACTGACGCGTTTCGACCTTCCATGATAATCATCAGAGTACGACGGAAAACTGACTATCGAGGATCAAGCCGCATTGAAAATATATGGAAATTAAATTTAGATATGCGGCTCTCACATCTAGCAATCTCGCATACATTGAACTTGACTGGAAATGCCGGCTACACAATTTCTATGCAGTCACGAGCATTAACTGTTTGCAGCTTTCGCCACATATACATATATAGGCAATACAATTTAACAATAATTTATTGCGCTGGTGGTGGTAACAATTCTTTAAATCAAGTTTGCGAGCTTGAAGTAAACACCAATCCCATTGTATTTAACCAGGCGTCGAACAACATAACAAAACTACCGCCAGCCGCAACGCACTGACGCGTTTCGACCTTCCATGATCATCATCAGAGTACGACGGAAAACTGACTATCGAGGATCAAACCGCATTGAATATATATGGAAATCAAATTTAGATATGCGGCTCTCACCTCTAGCAGTCTCGCATACATTGAACTTGACTGGAAATGTCGGCTGCACAATTTCTGTGCAGTCACGAACATTAACTGTTTGCAGCTTTCGCCACATATACATATATAGGCAATACAATTTAACGATAATTGATTGCGCGGGTGGTGGTAACAATTCTTTAAATCAAGTTTGCGTGCTTGAAGTAAACACCAATCCCATTGTATTTAACCAGGCGTCGAACAACATAACAAAACTACCGCCAGCCGCAACACACTGACGCGTTTCGACCTTCCATGATAAGCATCAGAGTACGACGGAAAACTGACTATCGAGGATCAAACCGCATTGAAAATATATGGAAATTAAATTTAGATATGCGGCTCTCACATCTAGCAATCTCGCATACATTGAACTTGACTGGAAATGCCGGCTACACAATTTCTATGCAGTCACGAGCATTAACTTTTTGCAGCTTTCGCCACATATACATATATAAGCAATACAATTTAACGATAATTGATTGCGCGGGTGGTGGTAACAATTATTTAAATCAAGTTTGCTAGCTTGAAGTAAACACCAATCCCATTGTATTTAACCAGGCGTCGAACAACATATCAAAACTACCGCCAGCCGCAACGCACTGACGCGTTTCGACCTTCCATGATCATCACCAGAGTACGACGGCTAACTGACTATCGAGGATCAAACCGCTTTGAATATATATGGAGATCAAATTTAGATATGCGGCTTTCACCTCTAGCAGTCTCGCATACATTGAACTTGACTAGAAATTCAGGCTACACAATTTCTATGCAGTGACGAGCATTAACTGTTTGCAGCTTTCGCCACATAAACATATATAAGCAAAACAATTTAACAATAATTGATTGCGCGGGTGCTGGTAACAATTATTTAAATCAAGTTTGCGTGCTTGAAGTAAACACAAATCCCATTGTATTTAACCAGTCGTCGAACAACAAAACAAAACTACCGCCAGCCGCAACGCACTGACGCCTTTCGACCTTCCATGATCATCATCAGAGTACGACGGCAAACTGACTATCGAGGATCAAACCGCATTGAATATATATGGAAATCAAATTTAGATATGCGACTGTCACATCTAGCAGTCTCGCTTACATTGAACTTGACTGGAAATGCGGCTACACAATTTCTATGCAGTCACGAGCATTAACTGTTTGCAGCTTTCGCCACATATACATATATAAGCAATACAATTTAACAATAATTGATTGCGCGGGTGGTGGTAACAATTATTTAAATCAAGTTTGCGAGCTTGAAGTAAACACCAATCCCATTGTATTTAACCAGTCGTCGAACAACATAACAAAACTACCGCCAGCCGCAACGCACTGAGGCGTTTCGACCTTCCATGATCATCATCAGAGTACGACGGCAAACTGACTATCGAGGATCAAACCGCATTGAATATATATGGAAACCTGATGATGATCATGGAAGGTCGAAACGCGTCAGTGCGTTGCGGCTGGCGGTAGTTTTGTTATGTTGTTCGACGACTGGTTAAATACAATGGGATTGGTGTTTACTTCACGCTCGCAAACTTGATTTAAATAATTACTATAAATCTATTTGTGTATATATGCGTGTGTATATTTATCTATGTAAATAATTAAAAAACTGTCCGAAAAATAATATGCGGTAGAAACAAAATGTGTGTGCATGAACAAATTTTCAGGCTCAATGTCCAAAGATGCTGTTTCTATGCCTAAATCAGGCTGTAGTGGTTTATCCAATGTTATTTATTGTTTGTCAACACATTACTGTAATTGCGTTTCATAATTATCATAAAGGTCCCGCTTGTCGAACATACGTGTGAAATTTGAATAGTGTTTTGCGTAATTATAAATGTTAATTCCAAATTTTGATGCGTTAATTTTTTAATTGAAATTTATTTAAAGTATGATTATCAGAATTCTGTATAATAGGCCGACGTAAGTTGATCGATAACTCAGCGTTCGCGTTAACATATAATCTCAGCAGTCAACACGAACGTCTGCGTCAGATAAATTGCTACTATACCCAATTGTTTCATTTTAAACAACAAGTCGATGTTTGTCTATATTTAATTGCAAGTTTAACCTTTTGGAAATCTCTTCTATGTGGTGCACGAAACACCGCTTCATTATATGTAATGTTTAGTATAATTTCTTTTGCTTTTGGGCCTAAAAACATCAGTTAATTTTGATTATCCCCATTATCAATTATATCACTCAATTTACTAGCACATGGTTTTAAAACAATAACATTTTTTGTTAATATTTTCTTCCAATTTTGAGTGTTCATCTACTAAATATATTCAGAATCTCCTTATGTTGCGTTAAAGCTAGTTTCAATTGATTTATTTGAAAATAAATAACTATATATATACATATTTACAAAATAAATGGCAAATAAATTATTATACGATTTTTAACCTAATTTCTGTTTTATTTTCATGCTTTGAGTCCTTGCTATATACCGTGTCACACAACGACAAGTAGATTTGTCATTAAATAAAATATAATAATTAATATTGAAAGGCAAGAAATGAGTTGCATTCTTAAATCTTATCAAAAAAATTGCTCTTGTATTAACGACGAGTTGCCGACTGAAATTAATATTGAGAAAACCAACGACCAGATTACGTGTTCTGTTATTTTAAAGAGAGCGGTGGGCTTTTATTTTCTTTTATTATTGCTTTTAAATACTACAGCATTTACGTCAAAGTTTTATTAAATTTTAGCTCACGTGCTGAAAATTATGCTTAAGGAAAGTATTTTAGATTTAAAAAATTTGCCAGACAACTTTATGAAATATAATTTCACTTCTACAATTTAAATAAATTCTAATTTTAAATAACCATTATTTATTTGAAATAGAAAATAATTTATATTTTGTTATTTGCAAAGTTTAAATTTTTAGAGTTGCAGGAAATGCTTTTACTAATTATCCTTTAATTTATGCAAAAATTTTAGAACTTCATTTAGATTTATTTGATATCGACTTACCACCACCGTAACGTCCATGGAACTGAACATATTTAGCGCGACTCACAGATCCGTCAATATATGTTGCGTACAGTTTTATGTTATATGGTTTCTCGGGTACAATATTTGTCATTAAATAACCTTTTTTGAAAATATAAAAGAGATCTATTATTATATACAGAAAAGAATATAACTGCTAAAAACGAATTACTTGTTTGCAAATGTTCACTTGCAAAATTAACTAATCAATTATCGAATTGAGCACACACTCAAAGGAAAATCCAAAACAAATTTTTACGCGAATATGGATAATTTTTACATATTAATTTCGTAGAGTAATAAAATTCGGCAAACTGTTAGGCTGATTAATAGCATCAATAACGCAAAATTTACACTTATGGTGAACAATTAAAATCCAAATCAAACGAGAAAATATTTCCTAAAAGTAGAACAAGGATATCAGTTGTTTCGTGAAATATATATATTATCTTATTATGCACGAAAGACATACGATTTAGTTTTAATGGAAACATCTACAAACAGACTGATGGTGTCGCAATGGGAAGCCCCTTATCTCCAGTGTTGGCTGAGATTTTTCTAGGGCACCTAGAAAATACATCATTAAAGAGTGACATAAGTAAATGTGCTCAATATATACGGTACGTGGATGATATATTTCTTGTACTTAAGAACAGGTCGCAATCACGAACATTGCTTCAAAGTTTCAACAAAGCACATAAGAATATCGGCTTCACGTCAGAGCACGAGAAAGATGACTGTCTGCCTTTCCTAGATGTACTATTAAAGAAAGAAACTAATGGTAAATTAAACAGAACAATTTACCATAAACCAACATGGTCTGCACAGTATTTGCATTACAGCAGTTTTGTGCTATTTCAATATAAATTATCAACAGTTCGTGGTTGCTTTTCAAGAAATGACAGGTTGGTTAGTCAAGATTCTAAAGAAAATGAATATAATAAAGCAATTAACGATTTAATGTCTAATGGCTATCCCAGACAATTAATTGAATCAATTATTAAAAGGGAAGTTAACCAGAAACAGACGTATTATGGGCCAGAAAAGAAAACCGTCTACCTAAACATCCCATTTAAGGGGGATGCAGTTTCCCGAATGGCACAAAAGAAAGTTGAAGCAGCATTAGCACGCACATTTAATGCAGCCAAACTACGAGTGTTATTTAGAGTAACACACTTGCCTTTACTAGCAATCAAAGAGAAACAGCCGTTAATGTCGATATCAAATATTATTTACCAATATACATGCGCAAGTTGTCGATCAACTTACGTAGGCCGATCGACCAGACGGTTAATCACTCGAATGAGAGAACATTGCAACTTGAACGCCTGTGTTAAATCAAATGGTGAATACACGTCTGCTATTGCGCAACACATCATCGAAACATCGCACGTATGTTCTCCAGACGTAGCATTCAAAGTAATTACTAAATGCAAAAACAAAAGGGAGCTAGCCACATACGAAGCCTTATGGATAAACAAATTGCAGCCGGATTTATGTAAGCAGAAGAAGCACGTAAAAGCATTGAGCTTGAACTGGATGTGACGCACGCAATTTGATTGGTTTCTATTTTTCAAACTCTCTCTATGTTCACATATTTCTATCTTGTTTTGCTTTCCAATTGATATAAAAAGATATGTTCATGAGTAGATATTTGAGAAGACCATTAGACATAAAATTTTCTTGTATCTGATAAAATTTCTTTTTGTTTTTGCACACAGAAAGGATACAATGAATTTTATTAAAGCTCGCATTTCAAAAAAAATATTTTTTTTTTCTTGTAAAGAAATTAAGAAATCTTTAAATTTTATCTATTCATTTTGACTTAGATTAATTTGAATATAAGATAAAATTAAAAGAGCAGTCTTTCTAGAAATTCTGCTGGTTGTTATTCAGCACCTGGTAGCATCTCTTCTTTAGCATTTATAATTTTGTAAATCGAAATAATATAATTTAGATGAATAGATGCTGGGTTCCATGTATAATTAAATAATTAATGTATAGTATGAAGAAGAATTTTGTAGGAGAAAAAATAAAAAGTATCAAAATGATATATTCATAATGGACTTATTAATATGGTAAAGGTTTATGTTGTTTTCTGATTCAGTCGAAAATATTTTCCTTTGAATTAAAATTCTTTTCAAGCAATTTGTAATATAGTAATCATCTGTTGTGGCATTTTATAGAATATTTTCAACTGTTTCAACTTACATCCTACTTAACTTATGGACTTGCATATACGTTTTGATTTTTAAACCATTTTGTTGTCGTCAAACATAGTTTCTGAACAATTAGATTTCTGTTTAAATACTTTTCCTTTTTTATCATTTGTTTAAATCGATTTATAGCAAACTAAGAAAAAGAAAGCAGTCGTATATTTAAAATAAAGCACAATACAATAAACTAAAAAAAACAATGTGGAATTAAAATTAATCAAATATATTGTTACTAGCATATAATTTTAAATATTTTAATAAGGGCCACAAGTTCCTTTCTTGATAAAAACTTTATGTGGCCGGAAAATCTCACAAAACTTTTTATATACAATTATACTTTGTAATTTTATGTATATATATATATACATATATATTTTCACAAAATACCTTATTTGATGTAACCTTTATTAAATTATTAATCATTAAATTCTGAAATAAATAATGGTAGGTCAAATACTACATTAATTTGTTATTAAAATTGAACACATATTTATATGTTTAAAATTTCAATAATTTTGTTACAATTAAGAAAAATATGGAAGAAATTCTAATTTAAAAAAATTGGACATCTTACTGGTTTCATTGGTGTAAATAATGCTCTCTTCCTTGTTTACTTTTATTGAGAAAGCCAAAGCACACCCAAAAGCACTTTCGTCATTGAGATTCCATTTTAAATTCACGTCATTCGAATAATCCGAGTTTTCGGCAGAAAAACTAGATATCAGAAATTTTCCTTGAAAAAAATCATTTTTTATTATTGCATATGCCAAAATACAAATTTTTATATAAAGCAATTTTATTACTTCTAAATTATATTTTTTAATGTTTAACAAAAAACTAATGAATTTATTATTCACTTATCAGTAAATTGTATGAAACTATTAATACAAAATAATTTTCTTTTCAGATATGCTGGTAAGCACGTCTTAAAGTGAATGAAATTTAATAAAGCAAAAGTAAATACCTCTAATTTGATAAAATTTAAGAAAATTTTATAGTAAACATTTAATGTATTTTTGACTTTTTTTTAAGTTTATGTAATCGCACGTCATTATTGTAGATTTAATGTCGATTTAATGGTGGACACTTTTATCAACAGTAGATTTGTTGAGAAGATGCAAGACAGTTACAAAAATGACACTTTTTTTGTGACGAGAATATTTGTATACATAATTAGTTATTTTGTAGGATGTTGAAATTTCTATTGTCTAACTGGATAATATTAAGATAATTGAATTGTAATACTTGTGATACCTCACTGTGTTTTTTATTTTGTTGGGAGGTGAAGATGTAATATAATAGGAGTGATGAGATATATGATGATTTATATTTAATTCACTACCTTAGAAATGGCATTCGTAGAACAGCTCCTTTAATCGCTTTTTAATAGGTCATTTAATTTCAGGAAAATTCTTTTTTACGGCTGCTAATAAAACTAGTGAACTGGCACGTTGATCAACTGCTGTGAATAGGACAAAGCGATGTGTTTTAATGCAAATTTATTCAATTATTTATTAAAATTATAATACCTCATCGTGTGGCAAGCAATTTCTTGTGTGGCCAGCAAAGTAGGTTGAACAAAACATGAAAAAAAGGTTCAAAACCAATATACACACACTTATTCAGAAAATTGACAGTTTCACATTAGCATTTTGGATTACACAACAAATCTGAAAATGAGTGCATCAGTTGCTCATACCGACCCCGACAATAATTCTGGTTCCCAACGAAAATTACGAGGTATATTTTAGTTAACCTTTTCTTGATTTTTATTTTAATGTACTCTGGAATTTCAATTAATATAAGACTGAAAAAATAGATTAACTAGACTCGCGCTACAAGATAAGAGAACGGCGATATAAAACGCATACCTTAGTGTAGAGACACATATAGTGAAGATTTAACCTAAATAATCTTGTTATTTGCAAAATTTTTGCGAGAAACCATACTAACCATTTACATACTTACAAATATGAATTACTTTAAACGATCTGGGCACACGATTTTGGAAGATATTTGGAGCAGGAATGCTCTAATGTAAAGGAATTTTTTGAAGTTTACAACATGCTACTTTGAATTAATGCTTTTTAGAAAATGAAATATTTGACAATCAGCAATAGGTTTATTATGACTGTGAAATATATATATATATATATGCCATACATAAAGATTTTAGGTTCTGTTCATTAGGAAATTAGAAAAAACAAAAATATTTATGAAAATTTATAGGTATACATTTGATTCCAGAGATTGGCATAAATGCACCAATTTATTCTGCTGAATCGGGTATGCGGAAATATTTTATTCAGATTGTTTATTGAAAACAATGTGCTTCCTCAAATTTTAAGGAAACTGTTTCATTCTGCTACGATGCTATCATTACTGATGTTTAAAAAAGGCATATGAAAGAATGCAATCAAAGCGTAGATTATATAAATTGACGATGTCGATAACGAGATGCCAACGCATGAACGCACCGCAATGTACTTTGCTAAAATATTTTGTGATCAAAATTACAACAACTGCCTGGTTATGAGTGCCATCGACTGACAATATATGTAGTTATAGAAATACGATTTTCATAAAGTGCAAGTTTGTAAATAATTTTTAAAACCTCGAACATATCAATTTCAGGTATGATGAAATAAATTTTAAACAAAAACGGTGCAGCGGATTAACTTTCGCTATATGTCAATTTTTGCACCTCACTAGACGAATCTGGTAGGTACAAACACACTGAGAAATTAACTCTAAAGAGGTTTGCATTCAAGTCGAACATATACAAACTTTCGATATAGATCGCGTGTCATTGTAAAGCGGAAAAAGTTCTCCTTTCGAAACGAAAAATAATAATTCTATTTCCCCTCGTAAATTAATGACTTTGTAACGAATAAAAAATCTTTCTTATATTAAATACAACTTACTCTGTTTATTGTCAAATGTAATTGTGGCATTATCGACTGCTACGTTGTCGATTTTGGCAGTTAGTGTAAATTTTATTTCGTGACATTGAGGAGCGTTTGGCAGATTCACACTCTTTTCGGTAATTTGACTATCATCGATGGAGTAACTTTTTGTAACATCTCCATAGGCTGCCTCAAGGTTGTACGTAAGACTCGTTGGCTTATTATCAACGTCCCATTGAACAAGTATACGTGACTTATATTGAGACGTAGCGCGCAAATTTGATATTTTAACTGTGTAATACGCAAAAATTCACATTTATGCATTAAAATCCTTTGAATACCAATATAAACCAACGCTCAACTAAAAATGTTTAGCTATTGTTCACAAATATTAAAAGTATATTTTATTATTTAAATAAAGCAATAGTGGTATTTCGTAAATTTTTGTCACAACTATTTCCAATATCTCATTTATTGGTAAGCATAATTTGTGCGCTATTTTATTAATTTTTCATGTTTTATTAAAAAAGTTTTGACAGCAAATTATATGATCCCTGAAAATAGAAGAATGTTTCAATTGGCAAAACTATGTACAATATCTCATTTATTGATTAGAATAACATTTTGCACTATGTTCTTGAAAATGTTAACATTTTCTCATGCTTCTTTGCAATAATTCTGACAGAGCGAATTATATGATCCTATTAATTAGAAAAATGTTTATATTTATTTTACACCAATGAAACTAAACATTTAATTTTAATATTATATAATTATGTAAGCATCTTCATGATCATAACGTATATTTCTTTATTATCAATATTTAAAAAGTGGAATATATCGAATAATATGTAGAACATGATATTGCGAATGTGTTTATCATGTGGTGAAATAAAAACACAATATTATACAGTACTGATTTTAATTTAATATATTTAATTCTTTAAAAGAATTTCATTCCTCTTCTAATCGATTAGTCCTGATTTCAATATAATTATTTGGAAAGTTCACAATTCAAACTAGTATAAAAGGATCAGTAGATTTACTATATTAATTCAACCACTCAAGCACCAACAATAAATTTATTATCATTTTATTTTAACAGCTCGATTTTTTATAAAATAATCAGATCTGGTGTTTATAAACGTATTGCATATTTATTTTTTAATAGCAGTTACGAAACTCTCCAGACGTCGTCAAAACTTTAGTGAATATTTTGAACATCGTAAAAATAGCAAAATGTAATTCAATTGGCGGTCAAAAATTAGCATCCACAGAAGAATATGTTCAGCAATAAAATATAAAAATAGCAATCTGTGAGGTTAGATGACGTTTTATTTAATCGGTATTACAGTAACATTAAATTGGAAACAATTCTTAAGCTCTAAGCTTTCGTTTAACGCGAATTTCAAGGTTCGATTATTCAAACTATTAGATTTAAATAGAGTAATGTTCAAAAATATTCACATACCAGTAGTTTGTGCTGCAAAAAAAGGTGAAAAAAGGCAATATTTTTAGATCTTCCATTTATGTTTATGTTTGAACATATTTATATATGTTTGAAGACGGTCAAATAGACTATATATATACAAATATACATATATATGTATATATATGGTTGGCCCGTAGCCATAGAAATTCCGGCTTGACGACCGGCGGGCTCAAGCTAGTCGACCCGGGATTGGTAACATGAACCTTGCCGGGCCTTAAAGGGACAGCCATCATCCCGTTTCATGTGAAGCCTCGAGTTTGGTCTAACCGCACTGTAACTTTTTGTTAAATGTGTAGTGACGGAATGAGAGCAAGCGTTCCAGACGTGAGGGACAAGTTTCGGCTGCTAAAGGAAATTCTGGCCACTGGCATCTGGGCAGATAGTGCTCATCAGCTTTGGTTGGCAGACTATCTAGGAGAAGGAAAACTCAGAATAAAAACCATCACTAGGAATGGGCGACCTAGTGTTCTTTTACAGTCTACATATAACCATGACAAGTAAAACTTACAATAATTACATACTGCATCGGCCGTTGCGCAGTATAAAAAGGGTCGCCTTATCTGCTGAGCCGTGCAGGGTCGATACGAGAAAACAGACTACTGCAGGCAACTCCGATTCGATTCTGCGTCCTTTCCTTCCCCTTCCTCTTCTCAATCTTACAATAACTCTCTTTTAGATATTATAAATATGGTTGGTTTAGATCATAACACTGAGCCCAATACTAGGTTGCCAAATATCGAAAATGGTTCTTGTAGACGATCATTCATTAAACATAATTTAGGTTTTAACGTAGGCGCATTTAATGTGCAAACATTAAAACAACTTGGACATCAAGAATCTCTTGCTCGTACGTTGGATAAATTAGAAATCGACATATGTTGCGTATCTGAAACCAGAATACAGGATCCTACGTGTATTACAGAACTAGTTGCACCATCCCTATCTACGCGTTATTGGCTTCGAACATCTGGTTCCACAGAGTCCTCTCAAGCCGGTAAATGGGGCGTTGGTATTGCCCTTAGCGCGCGAGCTGAAGCTTGCTTAATTGAATGGATCCCTTTAAATAGTCGATTGTGTGCGGCACGTTTAAATACATCTACTAAAATCAAAGCAAAAAACCGTTATCATCGTTGCCTCTTCGTTGTATCTGCATATGCTCCTACCGATTGCAGCACAGAAGAAAGCAAGGACGCTTTTTACTCCGAATTAAGCTCCTTACTAAGTAAAGCACGAAGTTCGGATATAGTCCTGGTTATGGGTGACATGAATGCTCAAGTTGGTCGCTTAAGCAACACAGAATTTTATTTAGTTGGAAGATACACTCTAAGCTCGACTCGCAGTGATAATGGTGAACGGCTTTTGGATAGCTGCGCGGAACATAGACTATATTCAAGTAGTACAAATTTCAGACGTAGTGTTAAACGTTGTGCTACATGGCGTCCTCCAGCACCCGGACAACGGTGGACTCAAATAGATCATGTAGCAATTAGTTATAGATGGCGTGGTTGCATCCAGGATTGTATTATATATTGTACTGTATATATATATATATATATATATATATATATATATATATATATATATTTATTTATATATATATATATATATATATATATATATTGTATTGTATGTGTGTATTAAAGCACTGTGTTCACGAAGTAGAAAATTTATCTCAGAATAATTTATATTATGACGGATCGATTTTATGTAAACTTTTCAATATTTTATTCAGTGCAGGGCTTCGGTGGAAATGATGATGAATTGCTCGTCATATTGTAACGTGTATCCGTTCGTGGTTGTTCCGAAAATACTGTTACAGGGCCTAAGATTTTGGCTTTATTATGGAAAACTTCTTAATGTCATGCTTGTACAAACTAAATACTTGTGTATATATTGCTTTTCAATTGCATTGGCCAATTTAATTTTTTCATATTACTATTCTGTTAATTAATCTGGCATAAAAAAATTTAAATTATCCTTACTTTAATGTAATAAATATTGTAAATACGCCAAATTATTTACAATTTATCAAGAAGTAAACATTTCTGTTATGCGGTATTTTCACTTGGTCTTTAGAACAACATTCTTCAACATTTTAATTTAAAATCATTTTAAACGAAAAGACCTCAATTGCCTGCTATGAGGTAATCGTGCAGCTATCTATTAAAAATATTTTTATCATTTTATAATTTAATTTTAGCAATATACGTTACTCTTTCGTTATTATTCATTACTTTTTATTTATAATTTAGTCATCTTTGTGGCAATCTGTTTTTGGAAAATTATATTTTTAATAAATATCCATAACTATGCTTTTATTTTATTGATTGAAATCTGCTTAAAAAATGATATCTACAGCAATGCAAAGCCAGCCAACCTTATTCATTAAGTAATATATTACCATTTTTTCTACAAATACGCAATCAAATCGAAAAAATAAATTTGGCAGAAATTGCGTAACTTAAAAATAAAACACGTCACCGATATTTACGATGTCTCCAGAAGTAGAAACCATACTTCTGTTAAAAGTTATGTCGTTTACTTAAGATAATATTTTATTTCATTCTGGTAAAGTCAATTTGCATTCAATATCTGTTATGGCATTTGTTTATTCTTAATAGTATACGCCACAATAATGGTCTTAACTTCGTCATCTTAACTAACGCCTCAGATTAGAAAACAACGTAAAATAATTTCATAGTAGAAATGAAATATGAAAACTTGCGCTTGTCAAACTTATGCTTTCTTTTGTTTACAGATTGTAACTTCAAGTAAAGATTTAGAATTTTTTTGAATATCTTGTTCTTTCAGCTTTTGTTATGCTTGCAATTTTTTAACAGAAATACAGAATATTCCATCTGATATTGACAAATTTATTGAAAATTATTTTAAACGTTGATTTTGTCTATTTAATGAACAACACTTTTGACTAAATACTGATTGAAACAAATTTTGCAAAATTTCCAATTCTATTTATTACTTCTATGCAAATTGAATACATAAAAAATCTTTTATTTCATTTTTTAATAATATAAAACTTTGATAATATTTCATACATACCAATATCCAAATTAATGTACTTACTCTGTGATACAGCGAAGTAACAGAATATCAAAACTATTTTAAAATAGTCAGTCCAATTTTGTTTCTTCATTCCGAAGTTCATAAATAGCATCTTTTAAAACGAAAAACGTATATTAAAATTAGTTAAAAGCCTTTATTATATTAAGTATTTTGTATTTTGACAGCAATTTTGACAAAGGCTCATGCGGACATTTGTAGTACCCATAAAATAAGCACATTCTGCGCAGCTTATAATTAAACATACTGTTTTAAGAACAATAATTTATTGAGCGGTTGGTGGAAACGATAATTTAAACCAAGTTTGCGAGCTTGAATTAAGCATCAATCTCATTATATTTAACCCGTCGTCAAACAACATAACATGGTAAAGTACAATGGGATTGCTGTTTAATTCAAGCTCCAAACTTGGTTTAACGTATTCTGTTTTGTTGCATACGCATTTGTTAAAATTTCATAGAAATAATGGTTCTAATGCAATGCAGTAACAAATAGAATAACGGTTTTAGTATAACCTTTCCACATCTACAACGTTTGGCAATTTTCGATTTGGAAGAACTGTATGCATTACATGCAGAAACCCAGCTCTTCAATTTTGCGCGCAGTTTGCTTAATTATAACATTTGCATGTTGGCAGAACTTTAATGCCTAAAATGTTCACCAGTTGTACTTTGGATACTGCATTGTGACTCGAAAATTCTGTGTGTGTGTGTTACGCAATTTTTAAGACAAATTTTTTCAAATATAATTCATTATGGAATATTTGCCAATAGCAAAGCAACTGTGATGTAATAGCAAAAAATATTTTATTTAATTGACATGTTAAGCAATTAACCAGTTAGTCATATAATAATTCAGGGGACTTTTGTATGATCAGGTGGATAAGAAGCCCGATTGTCAGGTTGTTATCCACAAAAGAAATAAATAGTTCGTGACAAATGCGGACATAAAATTTTAACGAAGGAATTTAATTGTCAATCATTATCAAAGATTGTTTTACACATTATCAAAACTGAATATTTTAAGTGAAGAATATTTTATTCTGTTGATGAAAGCACAAATAATCTAATTTGATTGTGATGCGAATTTGGAATGGCTGTCCAAAATAAACATTTGCTATCATAAAAATAACTTATAAATGTTTCGAATGGAAATGTATAATCGTTTATTCAACGTCAGCATAGACATTTTTAAGCAGATTATTTATAATTTGAAGAATTATACTTCAAATAAGGCAAAAATAAATTGAATTTCAAATATAAATTTGTTTAAATACGTTCGCTTAGCCTTCTATTATAATGTAGCGCACAGAAAGCATTTTTTCAAAGTTAAACTAATTATGCATCAACAAAATCAGAAAGCTTGTAAATTAGCGAGTAATTGAAAAATACTAGTTGTATGTTTCAACACATGACGATGTATTTTTATTAACCAAGCGCTTACACTGCCTTGAAATAAAGTTTTGAATATTTTAAATAAATGAATAATTGGAAATATTCCAATATACTTTCATATATATTTTTTAATTATGTAGTTAGTTTTTGTTTATCTTGATAATAAAGAAATAAACTCACATTTTCGTTTTGGTGTCAGGTAAATCAGTTACACTCTATGCGTAATGATAGCGACACGTTCATTAAATACAGTTTTCGAGCGGAGCAATCTGCCCCAATTTGATGATTTTAGCAAGTTTGCGATTTTTTAAACTAGTAATCGTTTTTTGGCGCGTGTTCAGGTTCATCTAAGCTGATAAGCTAAAGCCATTTTAGTTTATCGTGCCAAACGTTGTCCTTCAATGTTTAATGCGTCCTATAGATTTGTACTGCCTTAAAAAATAAAAAAACACTAATAACAAACTTTAAGCAGCAATTTAGCTAAATCATGAGATAATTAATTGTTATTATATTTTAAATAAACTATTCTGTTTTCACTGGTGTGATTCATTATTCCCAAAACCAATGCAAACAAATTTTTAAATATAGTCGGCTATCAAATTCAGACCTATTTTTACATGCCTCTTAGGAATTACTATCGATTAAAGTATATTAGTTATACGATATTTGACGCAGTGTATTACAAAGTATATGCATGTGCGCAATAGGTATCTCCTGCCAAGCAAAAAAAAGTTAAAAAGGACGAGACGGATGCAAAAATAGAACATGAACGGAAATTTATGGTCTGAAATACACGTGTATCATATGTAAATACAGCACATTAGTAGGAGACGGTAATACACCCTGTATCTAGTATATATTTGGTCAAAGAATTTCGGTCAGTTGAATGGCACAAATTATTATACGTATGTTCATTGAGGCGTTAACGGAGTCAAATTCAAATAAAGACAACGGAAAAACAAATTAAAACAAAACTAACATCTACCGAAAATTTTATGTGTACAAACGTAATGGCTTTTGAAGTACCGCGCTTGTACAAGACTTTACCATGAAACAACGAAATATTTTTCGAAATACCGAGTCAATATCGGGTACCAGAACAAAGGTATACGAGATAAGATACATAAGAAACATACATGCATACATACACGCATACATAGATAAATAAATACGTATAAACATACATTTATATATACCTAAAAACATACATAATGACACACATACACGCATACATATATACCTATATACATACAAACATATGCACATATATACACATACATAAATACATGTATATAAAAACACAACAACATGCGTACCTACACACATACAACAAACTTCTGGCCATTTATACATACATACATACATACATAAATACATACATAAATACATACATACATACATACAT
This sequence comes from Eudiplozoon nipponicum, assembly GCA_029291075.1. Lineage (NCBI taxonomy): Eukaryota > Metazoa > Platyhelminthes > Monogenea > Mazocraeidea > Diplozoidae > Eudiplozoon > Eudiplozoon nipponicum. Next base: position 45,822 of record JAQBSW010001130.1, read on the forward strand.
AAATACATACATACATACTTACACACATAAAACAAACTTCAGGTGATTTATACATACATACATACATACACACATACATACATACATAAATACATACATTCATACATACATACATAAACACATACATACATACATACATACATACATACATACATACATACATACATACATACATACATACATACATACATACATACATACATACATACATAAATACATACCTGCATACATACACACATACATGCATACACCAAACTTTACTTGAATCCGTTTAACCGTATAAAAATATTTTCCTCCATGATTGGTACGAACTGATTTATATAAGTAGAACAACTTCTGCCGCGCTTTTAACAATTTTTGACTTCTTGCCAAAAGGGGCTTTTCAGGAATTAATTGAATAAACTAAGAATTTAATCTGACCCACAAAATTTCATTTATTCAATTAAAAATCTATAATTAGCCACCGCCATCACGAGATGGTGTAAAGGAATTTAACGTTGCCGCTTTTGAATAATGTTCGATTTGTTTTGTTGAAAATGCCAACTAGCAATTTATATTAACCATTCGAATTACTTCTATTGTATACATATAAGCTTACTTAACTTTGTTAATATACTGTTATAATTAAAACAGTAATTTTTAAATGCAGCCTCAATTTGCTTACCAAGTATAAAAATAAAATATTATATATTCTCTGAAACTAGTTAAAAAATATTTGTATGCGGCATCCGGTTCACGCTGTCTCAATTTTCAAATACAAAACAACACACATTTAATTTTAAGAACTGTGTCACCAATGATTGTTTGTAGGAATGTTAAATCATTAATCGTTTTAACTGCACGTATAAATGCAATTGCATAATGTTTCCTATTCTCGTATTCCCTGTTTTTTCTATAGAATGTATATAAAGCCAACCGCGGTTAAATATAACAGCCACGGTGCATAAGTTTATGTGGTTTAAGTCATCGCGTCATACAATTGCAAATATAAAAAAAATTGTATTACAGAAACTGATAAGTAGCAAATGCGAATTAAATGCACTTCCATTATTTCTATTTTAATGTTGAAAATCATATTATTGTCTATTTTTGTTTCCCTATTTTATCTAAAGAATGTAATTATTACTCGATACATAAATGTTGCAGCTTTCGGACTTCATGCTCAATTTCAAACTGCGTACGAGACGACGTGTGTTCTTTTGCATTAAAACAATTTCTCGCATGTTCGCTTTATCCTTTACAACTTGCTGCACGCGGTTAGTTCATCAAGACCTCCTAGATCAATATCATATGTCGGTTACAAATAGAATTGGCAGTTTATAGCGGCGTTATATCAGAAAGCGTTAGCAATTCAACATGCTTATTTTTTTCTTCAAGCGGGCAAACTTTTTTTCTAAACGTCGAAAATAGATCACTTAGATATAAAGTTACAAATTTCATGTTAGGTATTTGCTGCGAAAAATAATTATCATTGAATAAAATTAATTTTTACGAAAAAACTACCCGTATCGATTCCACCATTAAACTTTAATGTATTTTGATATTTTGTATGATAGTCAGATCAAAATATTACATTCTGTCTAATGCGTTGATTTAACGCAGCAATGCATTTAAATATCATTAACGGTATTTGCTTAATTTATGCGATACGGTTATCGTACTTAATTTTAATTAATTATATGAACAGTTAATTAATTTACAAAATTAACTTTAAATAATTATTTTTGAAATGCGACCTTTACTAAAATTCATTGTAGCCCTCCTGTGTGCAAAAACAAATAAAATTTTAGCAGATATAAGAAACATTTCTTTCGCATAATCTTCTCAAATATCCACTAATGAACATATATTTATAATTAAATTGGAAAGCAAAATAAGATAGAAATATGTGAACATAGAGAGAATGTGAAAAACGGAAACCAATCAATTGGTGCGTCACATCCAGTACAGGCATTGAGCTTGAACTGGATGTGACGCACGCAATTGATTGGTTTCCGTTTTTCACAATCTCTCTATGTTCAAATATTTCTATCTTGGTTTGCTTTCCAGTTTATATATAAAGTTATGTTCATTAGTATATATTTGAGGAGATTATACGAAAGAAATATTTCTTGTATCTGATAAAATTTCTTTAAGTTTTTGCACACAGGAAGGGTGCAATGAATTTTAAATATTTTATTTAATCATTAAAATATTTATTGTATGTAAAAATAGAATTAAAAGTGTTCAGAACTAATTTTAATTGTCAATTTTGTTGAATATTAGCATGCGGTGAAATCAACTGTGTTTGTACTATGTACGAACTCGGCAACCTTAGTGATGGTACATGTACCTCTTCGGAAAACATATTATTGTATGTATATAAAGCCTCAAATAAATATCATATGCATGGTATAAAATAATTTGAAATTGACCTAAAGAAATTGGACTTTCACTAAATTAACCAACTTGGAGTTTGACAATCATATATACAATCACAATATTTTATTAATTTAAACGGACACTGTTTATTCCATACTTACATTAAACTTTACTATAGCCGACCGTCATATTATTTCGGCTGTTACAATGCAATTTTAGATAAGGTCGTGACTAATGTAACATAATCGATGAGAGAAGCCTTTGAGCTTTAAATCTGCTACGGATGCCAGACTTGCAGGGAAAACCTATAATTTTACAAATATGTTTTTTTAATTTTACGATTTTTAATTTTGTTTAAACACTATTAAAACATCATAATGATCATTTAGTTAGAGGTGAAGTTAAAGGATATGCTACAACGGTTTTATACCTCAGAGATAAATTAATTATAAATTGGTCTGCATATATTAAAATTGTGCTTTTAAATTGCACATATTTTTTCTGTTATTCGCTTAAAGATTTTGGTCCATATTTAATACGCATTTGCCCGTGCAAGTCATTCGATCGCATTTATCTTCATAAAAGACAAACACACAGCTTCGTTAATATGCATATAACAGTTGAAATTGTATTTTTTTCGAAATTACGGTTTCTTTAATTTAAATACTTGCGTAAACTTTGCTATGTGACGTTTTGCAACGTACTTAGACTTATCATTATAACTAAATGTCATATGTGTATACAGTTCAAGTAATTCAATTTTCTTCTTGAATGAAATATAATTAAATTTAATTACAGAATATGTGAAAAAATATATTAGCAATCTTCATTTTATAAAGTTCATTGTATATTTTTTCTGCACAAGCGGATCTTTTCGCCAAATTTCGCGAGAAATCACTAATGGTAAACAGTATTAAGCGCATCAAATTATTAAGCCTGCAGAAAGTCGGACTATCAAATATACTTTGCACTATATTGTAATATGCTGACTAAACATCAGTAACTTCGACCGTGCAGTATTTGTTAAAATGATAATATTACGCGTTTCACCGGTCTTTCTTAAAGAATTATTAGACATCAATTACAAATTTAAACAACTAATGCAAAAAAATTATAACCGCATCCTTAACATATTTAATATAAATGCAGATTTTCTAATGCAAGCAATTGAAATAAAAATAATGAATTTAATATTTTTTTTGCTTGAAATTTTAGGTATTGAAAATTAATATCCTATCAAAAAACGCATTAGTCAATTAAATATATTTTTACCTGATTTTCGGATTGCGTACCGAATTGTTTGAATCCACTGTCATCATGATTTCTCCATATATTTCGGCCTCCGGAAATGTAGGACTTTTTCAATGGAAAGCACATCATACACAAATGACAATCAGAATTTCAAATGGGAAATTTTAGTTTAAACTGTCCCATTTATACTTGTTGTTAGATCTCTTAAGCATAACTTGTTTTTTACTAGGTAAGTTTATATCAAATTTGTTTGTGTGATTGTTCAAAATGAGGTTAGTCATTTAATGGCAATTAATGACAACTCACTAGATAAGCGTGTGACATGCCTGTGTTTATGTGTTCTCGTTTGTTTTGGATTGAGGATTAATCAATTACTGCACGTGTACACACATCCCAGTGAAATCACAGTGATTTAGCAACATCTGACTATTCGTTGGATAATCGTATGTCAAGTCTGTATGCTTGTGTGTATGTACGTGAGCGTTTACTTAAGACTGAGAACTAATCAGTTACATTTAATTAAAGGCACGTGTAACAGTCATTCAAGTGAAACTAAAATGATAACTGTCATTTCCTAAATGCACACGTCAGACATATTTTTACACGTACTTTCCTAAATGAAGTAATTACGAGTGGCATTCCGGTGCGGAGGGGGCAAGATACTATGAATACAATAAATAATTAAAAGTTAGCAAAATTAAATAAGAAACGAATAAAGTGTTCTAATAGGATAGAAAGTTAAATTAAAAGGTTCGTAAAAGAAATTTAAAAATTTCCTGATAATGAAAGATTCTAGCAATAGTGCAAATAAAATTTGCCTTTTACAAAAAAACCTTACTATCATGCATAGATAAATGTTTGTTAAAGGCGCTACATTAACAACAGAACGTAAGATAACAGATAAAATAAGATAACAGTAATCGAGGATGAAATTATAAGACAATCAGATAATAAATTAGGAGATTTTGAATTACTCATCCTCTACCCCTGTAAGTTAATATCAGTCCAGTGTTCTTATTCTTTTACTTGAATGAGTTTCTGATTCAGATTCGTGGCATCTTCCTTTCCTACCATTATTTAATGCTGTATTCCAAATAGGACCAAGTGATTTTCTTACGGCTGTTTCATTCATGGTGCCATTTCTCGATTTAATTTCGATGGATTCTCTAATCAATCTAGTCGATCTGCTACGGCCACAAATTGATATACGTCTAAACCTATCCTAATTAATTGAGTGTCCTGTTTCTACTGTATGGCGTGCAATATCCGATCTATTAACATGGCTATACATGCATGCGGTTTTATGTTCACCTCTTCTTACCCTATTTGGACGCATGGTTTCACCTACATACATCAGGTTTGCAGACGTTACATGGAATTTCATATACTCCTGATGTGCCTTATGGTTCTATTTTATCCTTTTGGTTTGGCAGTTTAATACCTAGGGTAACGGTCTGTTTTAAAATAGTACGTATATTGTATTTCGATACTACTACATTTTAGTGGCTTCAATTAACTTTAGATGATACCCATTAGCACTGAATATTTCTCGCAGTCTACCTAATTCGATCTCCCTATGTTTTTATCTGTTAATCTTAAGCTTCTTATTATCATCGATTTTAAGATACCGATTTTCATTCTATATGAGTGATTTGAATTGAAATTAAGAAGGATACCTGCGTAAGTATCCTTTCTATAAACATCTCGTTATAGTCTTCACCATTTCTAATTAACTTGACATCCAGAAATGGTAATTCGCCACATGATTCATTTTCAATTGTGAACTTCAGCCCGCTCACCTAGTTTGCTATATTTAAGACATTTATCAGTTTATCCCCCCCATGATTCCAGATAACTAATATATCATCCATGTAATGCACGATGATATTAGCTATTGGAACCAATAGTGGTTGCCCCATTGAAACACCTCTAATCTGCTTATAAAATGCATTCCTAAATTTAAAATAAGTGGAGGACATACATATGTACATCATCTCCATGACGTGTCTTATCGTCATTTTGCTTCCTTCCAATATTACTGGATGATCAACAAGGAAACGCTGAAAATAGTCTAGTGCTTTAGGTACTGGTATATTGGTGTACATTTACACCACATCTAAACTCGCCAATCTATCGTTTTCATTAAGTTCACATTTATCTACAATCTCAACCAAATGGTATGAATTTATCCATGTATGGTCTAAGAAGTACGAATATTTCTTTATTCTATTACATAGAAACTTAGACATTTTATATGTTGGAGAGTTTTGGACATTAACAACAAATCTCAAAGGGTTGCCTGGTTTATGTATCTTTACTAAACCGTACACACTAGGAGCGACTGTAACTCTTTGTATGAGAGCGTTACCATGCGCTTGAACTAATTCTCCTTCAGCAATCATGTTATTGACCAATAATTTAACTTCTCCTTGTAGCTTATCCGTAGGATCTTTATTAATTTTAGTGTATACCTCTATATTGTCTAGTTGTTCATACATTTTAGCATTATAGTCAGATTGACTCATCAGAACCGTCGCCTCTCCTTTGTCTGCTTTTAAGCATATCACACTGTTTGCTATTAATTCATGCCTGAGACGTTTTATTGCATAATTTGGTTTATAATTTGCAGCTTCGCACGTTAGCAGAGCTGCGGCTATGTCTATTTCAAACATCACCTTATCCTTGTCTGAGAGGAATTGTGCTGTTTTAACAGCCTCAGTAATTATCTCATTTTTTGGTGAATTCTCAATTTGGATAGCTGTATTCAGACCCCGATTAAGCATTTCTAGCTGATTCTCATTATGAGTTATTTTAGAAAGGTTTACCACTCGATTAGTTACAGCAGGACACGTCTTCGTTATGGTCTGTCTCTAGATGCCCAAATGTCCTAACTTTCTATCATGCCTGGCCTGAACCTTTTTTGATTTCTTTATTACGTGCGCCATCAGTAAAATCCTCTATACATTTAAAATCATCAACGTGCAAAAAGGAATGTAACAAGGATCTTATTTTGGTTTTCTCTCTGATTAGTTCATATTTGCGTTTTCTAAATCGCTTATCAATGTATTCATTATATTCAAAGTTTATTCATGTTTAAAAGATCTACCTTTAGCATTAAAATAAAATGGCAATTTAAACTTAAAACATTTAGGAATTACGCAATGTTTTAAACATATTTTAATGAAACGAATATTTTCCACTTGCCTTACTAATTGTTTCTTCAAGTATTGATATCTGTTTAGCAGCTTCACTGACATAGCACCGTATTTAGTACCTAAATAAGCTTTAAAAGAAACATGTTGCGCGACAGGAAATAGATTATTTACCTGATTTTTGGATTGCGTACGGAATTAGTTTTGCGAATAGTCCAAATTGTTCAGTTGTGAATCAGAAGGATAAACCAGGCACGCATGCACATAATGATTTCTCGCCTGTGCGACGACTTCATCAGCAGGTGCGATACTTTAACCACTATATATTCGGTAGAAGAATGTGGAATAATAGGAGATTGTACTGTCCTATTATTCCACATTCTTCTACCGAATATATAGTGGTTAAAGGGCGTAATACCGGCTCCTACTGATGAGTCGCCAGTAAGCACGAAACGAATGTGCATGAGATTATACTTTCCGTTCATGCTGCCTTTGGTTTATCCTTCTGGTCACAACTGAACTAATTTGTTACTAGGTTCGCAAAACCTAATACATACTTGCATATATATTAGTTCTTCGCAACAAACAGTATTTAAATGCGTACGGAATTGTTTGAATCCACTGTCAGAATGATATCTCCGGATATGGAGGCCTTTTTTAATTGAAAGCACATCATACAAAAATGGCAATCAATATGTCAAGTGAAAAAAATTTCTTTAACTGCCCCATGTATACTTGTTGTTAGATCTCTTAAGCATAACTTGTTTTTTACTAGGTAAGTGTATATCAAATTGGTTTGTGTGTTTGTCTGCATGTGTACACTCTTCGAAATGAGGTTACAGTGATTTAATGACAATTACTGACAACTCACTAGATAAGCGTACGTCATGCCTGTGTGTATGTGTTCTCGTTTGTTTTGGATTGAGGAGTAATCAATTACTGCACGTGTACACTCATCCCAGTGAAATTACAGCGATTTAGCAACATCTGACTATTCGCTGGATAAGCGTATGTCAAGTCTGTGTGTTTGTGTGTATGTGCGTGAGCGTTTACTTAAGACTGAGAACTAATCTGTTACATGTAATTACAGGCACGTGTAACAGTCATTCAAGTGAAACTAAAATGATAACTGTCATTTCCTAAATGCACACGTCAGACCTATTTTTACACGTACTTTCCTAAATGAAGTAATTACGAGTGGCATTCCGGTGAGGAGGGGGCAAGATACTATGAATACAGTAAATAATTAAGAGTTAGCAAAATTAAATTAGAAACGGATAAAGTGTTTTAATAGGGTAGAAAGTTAAATTAAAAGATTCGTAAAAGAAATTTAAGAAATGCCTGATAGTTTAATCGGTATTCACTCAATTTAATTTTAAATTTATATTGGAACACAACCACAATTGTGTTCTTCATCCTGAATCCTGTAAATAGTTATACATCACCAAATGGACGTATATAATTAATAATTTTATATCTTGAAACTCAAGCAGTTCCTTAACGTGTTAAGTTTTTTTAAAAATTAATATATATATATATATATATATATATATATATATATATATATATATATAATTTGAAGAATATACACATTAATAACAAATTAGATAATGACCATTTTTTTCAAGATTACAAAACTTCGCCTTAAAATCTTTCGTTTATATACATTCTGGGTTTGCATATATAAAACAATAAACACCTAGCCTAAATATTCAAAGTTTTATCAACATGATATTCTAATCGACTGGCCACGAATAACAAAATTCAACAACAATTTACTAGTATCCAGGCAAGACCGAACACGCCCTCGACCAGACTCAACAAACATTCAATCGGATTGGCAACAAACTGAAGAGGAAAAAACAGATGCACATACGGTGACAGAAATTTCCAAACAATATGAGCGTTCAACACTGCAATCCGCACTTGCGCTGTTACCAAGTGAAGAAAATAAATTTGCGCAAAAATGTGAAACGAAAGACTACACTCGGAAAATAGCACTCATACACGTAACAGCCAACAATGCGAACAGATGGTTAACTCTCAAGCCATCAATACAATAATGACCAGATCTCAGACATCACTTTGCAATACAGCGAGAAAGACCTTTACATGCAAACAGGCACACACAGACACAAACAGCCAAAACAAGAAATAGAAGTAAAACCGAGTCAGATTTGTTGCCACCCGCATAATCAAATGAAAACTCAGAATGTATATAAATGAAAGATTGTAAAAACGAAATAAATGGCCACTAATCCACTTTGTTATTAATGTGTTTTTTCTTCCTAATTAGAAATATACTGGGCAATATTCGAATGTAATGGACATTACATATATATATATATATATATATATATATATATATATATATATATATATATATATATATATATATATATATATCATATTTTTAATGCACTTTACCGTTAATAGGTATAGCTACAACCAATACAATAAGATTTCGGCATGTAAAACAAATAAATGTTTAGACTGGCGGTAGTTTTGTTGTGTTGTTCGATGACTGGTTAAATACAATGGGATTGTTGTTTACTTCATGCTCGCAAACTTGATTTAAAGAAATTTTAGATACTGTTTTTCACTGAGAACTAATATATGTGCCATTGTGCACCAGGTGTTGCAAACGTAATAACAAATAAGCGCAAGTTGTCGATCAACTTACGTAGGCCGAACGAACAGACGGTATATTACTCGAATAAGAGAACATTGTAACCTAAACGGCTGTTTTAAATCTAATGGTGAGTACACGTCTGCAATTGCGTAACACATCTTCGAAACAAATTAGTTTAATTATGACCAGATGGATAAGCCAAAAACAGCATGAACGTTAAGTATATACTCATGTACATTCATCAGTAGGAACCGGTTTTACGCTTTATACCTACAATATATTTTTTTCAAGAAATGTGGGACAACTGGACGCTACAATCTCTTATGCGACTGTGTATTCAAGCAGTAAAGGTGTTAGCTTCCCACGAAGATTTAGATAATTCCAATTCAAAGCCAACTCACTATTAGTTCTCTGTAACAAAAAATCAAAAACCATTACATACCTTATTGAATGATGTCATGACTAACACAAAACGCTTTAACTAATGTTAATTAAGACAAAATTGTATAAATCTGATTAATTAATTCTCAGTTTTATTGACATTTGTCCTACCAAAGCCTCTATATATTTGGCAACATTTACAGGCTTGGCATATATTGCAAATATTGAGTTATCTGTGAAATCGCATTTCCAAAGAATGCGAATGGAATTTTTTCCAGTAATACTTCCATAGCACGTGAAAAAGAGGTTGTATCGCGTAAATGTCTTAAATTTCTTAACAAAATGGTTATTAATTATAGATAAATTTAGACTCCTAAAGCTATGTCAAAATTAGGCACGAAACTAATGAGATTATACCTTCGGTACATGACGAAAAAGGGAATTTTTTTTTTATTCAGTGTAACAATATATTTATTAATATTTTCTTTAATTCAAGTTTGCAAGCTTCAAGAAACCACCAATCCCATTGTATATAACCAATCGTCGAAAAACAAAGCTAAACTACCGCCGGTCGCCTTTCGACCTTCTATGATCATCATCAGAGTGCGACAACGAACTGTTTGCCTCGAACTTGGATGATGATCGAAACGTGTCATTGCGTGCGACTGGCGATTGGCTATGTTGTTCGACGTTTGGTTTAATACAAAAGAATTGGGGTTACCTTCAAGCTCGCAAACCTGATTTAAAGAATTTTTACGACCAACCGCGCAATCATTGAATGGATAGTTTATTAAATTTTCACGTTTCTATTTCTAAGAACAAAATAGACCTGCCAGTATATTCTCTCCTGTGATTGAAGTTTTTATTAAACACTGTCATTAACCACCTGCAAAAGATGACTTTTTTATTAAAGAACCATTATTCTGCGTAGTTTAACTGGGATCTAAAAATATCAAATATTAGACGACGTTTCACCATTCTATGTGGTCTCATTTTGAAATTTTTGGTTAAGTTAGAACCGATTTCAATAATGCACAATTTTAAAGGATGTAATATTGATTTCATTCATACATTTTATGAAATTGAATTATTTAAATTGAAACAGTTATTTTGGAGATGATACACGAATGCACCAAGTGCATGTAAAATAAAAGGCCAATTTTTTTTAAATGACAGTTATTTTCGGCAAACATTTTTTTAATAAATACTTCAAATTCCTATAAAATAATTGGGTATTTGCGCTTTGCAAAGCAAGCTACTAAATAAATGAAATTGTAATTGCTGATGACTCCGGCTGCACTAATTCGTCAGATTTCCCCTACGTCGGCCACGATCTCGTAATATTCAAATAATAATAATAATAATAATAATAATAATAATAATAATAATAATAATAATAATAATAATAATAATAATAATAAATATAAATAATTCAATGGCATTTTCTCACATTTCTATTCAGTTTTAACAGTCATCCGTTTAATTATGACATTGATAATAATATGTTATTTGCAATAAAATTTTATTCGAGTTAGAACCAGTATTACGAAAAGGTATGCAAAATAACGGGACATCGTTCTTCATTACTTTTAATGTAAGACATATAAATATTAAGATTTTATCATGGCGCAAAATGGGATTTCTATAATATTTTGTTAGTTGAACGGCTTAAGTTGACAAATTGATTGTTTTTTTTCAACAAGCATTAGACATTGAGTAGTTCGCTTATATGGAACAAGTCCCCTCAATTACAAGAAATGATTGTCTACTATTTCGATTATCCAAATAGCTGATATTTAGCGCGTACGGACTCGACGATAATTATGGGTCATATATTGTATGTCAGAAATGCCAAAAATTAACAACCCGGCAAATATAAATATTGAAAATACATTACGTAAATAGTATTACGTCACGTCTAAATAAAGTGCTAAGAAATAATGCTTAGTTAGTAGCTATTAATACCATGTGCGCCAAAATGTATAAACTAGAAGAGGTATCAATATATTTATTAATTATTTTAATTTTACTTTTATTTATACAGTACAAACACCGTTTTCATTTAACTTTAGCTAATTCCTTAAGACAAAATGAACAAAATATGGCATCGATTTCAGACAAGCGTGTCTTTATTAATAAACATGTGTATCCCGTTAGGACTAGTACACAGATGATCAAAGATTTGATTACTAAATATAAGGAAACTAATTGGCGCAGCGGTTTTATATAAAACATGAACAATATTTAGTAATTTACTTTGCTTGTCTGAAATTTATTTGTTGGCTTTCAAGTGTGTGACGGTCGACTGGCGAAAGTAGATTTTAAAATGCGAATAACTAAATGATTTTTGTTTGTGACTATAAATCAATTAAGGAAGGTGTAAATTGTTTAGGCACTCAATCACTACAAATTTGGTATCGCGACAAGATATCGTTAAACAGAATTGATATTATCTATAAAAATGCGCTGGCAAATGAAATACACACTTTCTTATTCTGTTACACAATATTAAATGATGATATGCTTGAAAGGTTTATACAATTTCGATTTTGGCGCTATTAGTAACAAAACCATCAAAAGTATGCTCACATTTTTACAATTTGTTATTAATAAAATATGCCTAGTTATAAAGCACATATTTTGTTTTCTTTGAGACTCAGATCTTTGTTTCAAAACTTTTGATTTCACACTATGAATAACTATAATTTGTGGATACAATAGGTGAGATTACGCTTTTATTACAAATACAAAAATAAATCCATTTCAAGCTTATTAATTTAATCGTTTTCTGAATAAAATAACGCTATTTTAAACAGCAATTATTCTTTTTATTTGCAACTTCATGATTTGACCTTCTTGTCTGTCAGATTATTTCCATTTATGATACAAATTGTTCAAATATTTGTAACAAAATGAAGTATAGTTTCAATTGCACCTTTAGTTGAATGTCGGTTTAATCAGCTCTCTCTCTCTGTCATAAAATTAGCAGTAAAATTATGGATTTGATTTACAACATCATTGTTTTCAGATAATATATGCACACAGCAGGCATTACTCTATGTGAAACTGTAGGCTCCTGTTGAAATAATCAAAAGGTCTCCAAAAATAACTTATGTTTGCTTTAAGTTAGGTGTCGAATTCACACTATCCTGGCTTATAAACTAACCAGAAATTTTTAGGACGCCAAATTAAACAACATCTAAATGTTGATCTTGAATTCTTTTAGAAAAGAATGGCCAAGTAGATGGAATAAGCGTTCGCTTCAGATCAGAGCGAACATTTTAGGCAACATACTTGCGCAACAGGTCTGAGGATATAAGGAGACAGCTAAACAATAAATGATTGTGACAAAATTCAAATAACTGATAAAATATGTGTTCTTGACAAGTGGATCAAGTTCATCTGGCATCTGCGTCAGGTCGAATCTCCGAAATATGCCAGTGCTAACAGTAGACGTCTAGTCTCAAAACACGTTGGAGTCAGAAAAACGGAATGCAGGCTCTTTTGATTTGTTTCTAAAATTATTTAAGGTGGTTGACAATGTAATTAATGGATCACAAACCAATTTATTTAGTATTATGCGGAAAACCCCGTTTCGTTTGCTTGGATTGTGTCAAAAAGTATTGCTACAATCGTGTGTTTCGATTACGTTACGCAGTCTGAGCGCTTCGAGTTAATAAGAGATTACAGAAGAAAAGGCTGGATTCCGGTCAGGTCGAGGTTTTTTGATAATATTTTAACATTAATACAGGTTCTTGAACACAGGCATGTATATGGGTGTCTCATAATAACCGTCCTTCTGGTGTTTGAGAGTTCATAATTCTCTGTGGATGGAAATTTACTATTCAATATTCCGCAAAAATTTATATGTCCAATAAAATTGTACAGGTGCTCTCTACAAAAACACATTTGGTTTCGTTGATTTCTACAGTTAATTATCACAGGGCTATCTATATTCCTCGGTTTCATTTAATTTTGTGATTGGCGCTTTTATAAACAATTCCCTTCCATACGTTCAGAATGCAGATTTTGAAGTTATCATCGGCGGTAGGTTATCCGGTCTTGACTTTGAAAACGATATCGCATTGTAAATTTTCAACATAAATCTTGCTCAGGCCATGTTATGTAATATAGCAATTGTTATTCCTACATCCTTTATGAAATTCGCGTCCTCTAAATGATAGATACTTGAACAGGATCATCAACAGCATGACATCAACTCTACAATTGTAGAATTAAAATTTGGCCATAGTTGCCAGGTTTACATATTTTTGATGCCGTTTCAAAAAATTAAACAATTTTTTTGACGAGGTAATTATGAGTTACTTCCTTTAAACATCGCCATTTATGCAGAAACGCGAGCATTTCAATCTGTACAAAATTTTCGAGGGTGCAATATAAAGGCGACTGCAGTTTTATTATATGCTATGTAAGTATACGCCATTTACACGTGATTATTTTATACGCTTGCCGGCATTCGACCATCGGTGTGTTTTTATCCAAATACTTTTCGGTTATGAACAACGATTAAGTAACGTTGATATTCGTAAAACTATTTTTCACCTGCTAACAAATGCATCCCACTGAACAATCAAACAGAGCTCCATCAAGTGGGTTGGCTTAGTTAAGTTTACCGTTTGCCTTTAGTTTGATTGACAGTAAAGCATGATTTTCCCAACCAGCGGCAGATTAGTGCAGAAAACCAGGTGGACAGATTTTTACCTGAAATTTGCAGTTTTAATCGTCAAGATTCAATTTGGTTAGTATGGGACTGGCATGCCTGCCTGAACGGGATCCACATGCATACCACACTTCTTAGTTGGAAACCCTACGCGATATTGAATAGAATCCAGCTCGGTGGCGATCTTGTTGCAGACTTCTAATAATATCATCTTCCTATAATTATTTTCATGATTGAACAATGTAAACTGCGTGATTCGCCTAATTTGTGTATTGTATCTAGGTAAATAAAATCATATTAGCAGGTTCTTCCCATTTTCAATTATTCGAATTTAATTTCTTTTGCTTTGCAAAGCATAATACTTTCGGAATCAATATGAATTTCTTCATAAGATTCTGTTTTTTTATTTGATAATTTTATTAATTTGCTCATTGTAATATGCCAGTGGAGAAACAGAAAAACTATTTTTTTTCTTGTGGCGATTATGTTTATAATGATAATGAAACACAATACAAATTGTACGTATTTGTCATAATGAAAGAAAAGCTAAAATTTCGCCAGAACTGCTTATGTTGATTAAAGGCGTTGAGATTGTCGTGGGATTCAAAACTGTCCTTGACTTTTAATATAACGTAAAATTACGCGCACCGCGAAGTCTAGATTGGTAAACAAAAATATTTTTTAGCAAATGGCCTCCGTGTTCATATTATTGCTTGGAAAATATGGAATCATATGATTGTTGCTTAATAACGACTAAAAGAATATAGTTGATTAAAATGCATTTTCTATTAAAGAATTCTAATTCTATATTAGAAAATATGTTGAATATCAAACTGGCAATGAGATTTTTATTATTAAATAATCACTAGCTGATATATTGTCAAACTAATAATGACAGATCATGGCAAGAATGTTCGAGATGAAGGACGAAATCACAATCCAAGAGATTCCACAATAAAGAAAGTTTGACAAATAGGATATGGTAAATGTTTACACATGGCTTCATTATAAAACGAAAGGGGTTGCAAACGCGGGAAACGAAATTCCCGGGTTAAAACTTTCGCTTCTTTAATTTCGGCAATGACAAATGACTGACTCTTAAGGTCGCAGACGGTCGAGTTAAATAACATTATTCACTTTTTTATGCATCACTTAGTATTTCTCGAATATATATATATATATATATATATATATATATATATATATATATATATATATATATATATATATATATATATATATTTCGCGCTGCAAATTAGTCAGTTTTCGTCTCCTTGATGAACACGAGAAGAATGCTATTTCACATGAAAATACAATCCATCCCTTCTTGAGAATATTATCCTTTCATAATCAAATAGTCTTTGGAGTGCTATCACATTATACGATGATAACAAATTTGCAATAAAGTTACCAATAATTCAAACAAAGGAAAACTATTGTTCTTTTATAATGACCTAGTGAACAAAAATGAGCAGTTTTCATGATATAACTATTTAAACGTCAACAAACTGAATACAGTTTTCTATTCACACAAAAATAAAATGACTAAATTTTAATCGTGCTACAAACAAGACTGGCATACTGAAAATAGGTTTCTGTACATAAAACAACAACATTAGTACAAATATATATATATATATATATATATATGTGTGTGTGTGTGTGTGTGTGTTCACATTTGTTAATATAAATTTACGTTGATAATTAGCGTTCAATTTATTTTAAGTCAGAAATCGTCATTTGCATTTAATAGTACAAAGATCATTTTCTTACCATAAATTCTATGTACAGATTTTATTAAGAAATTAATCGAAAGTGTTACAGTTACAATTTTCGTCGTAATGTTAAAATGGTGTGCTTTACCAAAATTCTTAATCAGTTACTTACATTTAATGAGTATAATTCCGATTCAGTGCTGATTATATTCGATAATAAAATGTATACCAATGGAAATTAAGAAACCGTGTTATTTGGTAAAGTTGTAATCGCTACAATTTTAACGTATACGCTGATCATGTAGTATATTTGAATTCTCTAAACCCGATTTATTCTTACATTTTGCTATGTCTCCAAGTTGACGAACACCGCATTAATAAAAATGAAATCATTAGTGGACTAATAGATCTGATAATGGTTAATAAATTATTAACAGACCCATCATTTAGAATATCGTTCTTTTCATATTTTGCGCGTTTCCTAGCTTAAATATGCTTTTAGTTTAATTCTTCCTTTTCATTAAATTTCTCATATCTTGGTTGGTTAATTTTCTTAAATTTTGGACTTAAACTTAGTTTACGCTATTTCTTATTTAAGCTTTTTCTATTGCAAACTTCCTGATCAAATAATAGCCAGGAATTTTCTACTCTCAATAACAACTGAGGTCACCCTGACTTATATAATTTTAACTGATGGAAAAAAAACAATTTTTCTGACGTTTGCAATAGATAAATTAGTATCCTGCCTTTGCAGTTTTACATATTTGAACATACATGTGTATACAATTTTATTTACCTGAATATTTACCATTTAGGCAAAAGAACACTTGCAATTACGCAAGGTGTGCTTATGAAATTAAAGAAAAGTAGCAATTATGAAAGTAGCCGTGTTTAATTTTTAATCGATTCGATTATGAGAAATGTCTCATTAGCATTATTTGTTTGTCTTTAAATTTTATCATTTAACGTATCATGATTTTATTAGGGGTCTATTTGTTTTATGTTGCTTCTATCTCTGACCAAGAAGGTTGCCATTTATTATGGCATGGTAGTTAAGAATTAAATTTTAGCCACGGTCGTTTCACTTATTCGGCTATACACATTCATCTATTTCGTGAAACTTCGATTTTCAGCTACGAGATTAAATTAAATTAAATTTCCAACTTGCTTTGTTAGTTCGTTCTTAAAGCTGATTTAGATTACCGACAAAGGTACGATATTGTTCCACTGAAATGAGGAACACAACATTGATTAAGCAAATATGACATACTCAGTATTACGCCAATTAATTAATTAAACATAAAAGGCAAAGGATTAAAGAGTGTGTCTAAATGTCAATATGGCTGTTGCTGACATATACGATCTCTTAGCAATTTGTATTATGGAAATAAAAGCCAATATCAATGAGGAATACCTTGGCTAATATGGAAACCTTTTACCGGCATCACTTCTAACTTTATGATCTAACTCTTAACGCATTGTTGCTCTTGTACACGACTTGCTATGATTTATAAATAAGTGCATGCTGACGGTATTTCTCACGCAGTGGATAAACGACACCTCGATTCAGATCTCTCCAGCTAACCCAACGATATACACAAGAAAACAAATGAAGCTAATATATTTGCCCAGTGTGTGCCAATGGAGCAAACATTTCTAAACAAATTTCGAATATTGCAAAGAAAGCCTCATAGTAGCATGATATAATGCCTTTATTTTGGTAAGATTTGACAGATTATTATGATATTACCACTATTTGTTTGGCAACTTAGAAAAATTAATTTTCAAATTGAAAAGATCAAGATACAAATCAAAGTTAACATTATTTTTATGTGTGAGTAACTTTAAAACAAGTAACTTTAAGTGTTTAAAAATAAAAATTGCCCTGGTGCAAAACATGTTATAAAATAATTGCAAGCAATTTAAGAGCCGTTTATTTAAATGCACTTGTGTGTGAATAGAATTCAATCGATTAGAACGTTATATTTTAAACGATCCGTTTTTGTTCTCAGTGCTGTCCTTTTTGTTGTGGATTTGACCGCATTTTTCTTGTGCGGGACAATTGATAGCACTTCCATAGGTCCATTTACGATGCAATTTTTGGCCTCAATTGATGGGTTCTCAATTGTTCCCTTCTTCTTTAAGCCATCAATTAGCTGATTGTCTGAAAATGACGTTGGAACAAGATTCTCCATTGTTCTTTTTCTTCCGAATTTTCAACCCTAATTTGCGTTCATCTTCAGGGTCGACACAATACGCACAGGAGTAAAAACACAACTTGTGGCAAATGTGGTATCCTCATTCAAGACAGATATATTTATATTTATTTTAATATCCAAATGTATTTTTAATTGTCTTCTCATTATCCGGTCTTCATACCTACTCTCTAATACTCAAATGTATACAAAAAAACTTAGCCTTGTCCCCCTCCGCGCACACCACCTATAAACATGTGTATTTTACTAAAGTGACATTTTATTGAATAACTATAAGACAATCTAATGGATTGACATACACGCCAATCCATGATGTTTATATTTAATTTCTGTTCCGGACGCATAGAAAGATCAACAAAATTTTGATATATACATATATACGTGTATACACCATATATATATAATATGAAATAATATACAGTAGAATTCAAATTATATTGAAATAAAACGCTTTTGATAATAATCTCCTTACATATATCTTAAAATATCTAAATAAAGATTTAGTTACACCATGTGGAGTTACTCATTCTAAATGAATATTTTAGAATTTCATATATATATATATATATATATATATATATATATATATATATATATATATATATGTATATATATATAACCGCGTATATGTATGGTATATATAACTATATACTTATTTATAAATAAGTATATATAGTTATATATACATACATATTACGCAGAGACATATATATATATACATATATAGAAAGAGTTGAAGGATTCTAAATATTCATTTAGTAATGCAAAAGTGAACTCACATGATTGCTTAAATGCTTATTTAGATATTTACAAGATATATGTAGGAGATTATTATCAAAAGTGCTTTGACCGATATAATTTATCCGTTGAGGGACTCACAGTGTTGCTTGTATGATATTCATATTATATATGAGGTATACACGTATATATGTATATATATATATGATGGATATATAGATATATATTAAAGATGTAGTAAGAACCCACATGGATGCTTACATGCTTATCTATATATAAATAATATATAGTGAGTTACTTACATGCTTAACTATATATATAATATAAAAAGTATGTTGAATTATATATAAATGGATACTTTTTATAAGAAGTGAGTTAGTATATATATAATTAAGTAAATAAATTTAAATATATATATATATGTATATATATTATAATAATAATACCACTTATTATATACATATATACATGATTTCGACTCAGATATTTTGATGAAGAAACTAATTTATAAAGGATATGAGTATTATTGTGTATTTGGTTGAGAGGCGATTTAGTTAGTGTAGACTCCGTATTCGGTCAAACGATAATATTACCATACATTCTTTCAACAGTTTTATTAACCTCTCTTGTCTACAACCGATTGCAAGCTGACGTTATTAGGTAAACTGGGGGCATGTGTATTACTGCAGGATTGAAATCAAAATTTGTTGATCTTTCTATGCGTCCGGAACAGAAAACAAATATAAACATCATGGATTTGGCGGTATGTCAATCCATTAGGTGTGCTTTTATAGTTATTCAATAAAATGTCACTTTAGTAAAATACACATGTTATAGGTGGTGTGCGCGGAGGGGGACAAGGCTAAGTTTTTTTGTATACATTTGAGTATTAGAGAGTAGGTATGAAGACTAGAACGTTATATGTTGAAGCGTATCTCGGTACAGCTTGATTATGCTGAAGTTAAAGGCAACAATTAAGGTTAGCAAGAGAAAAATTGTTTGAAGGAAATCCGGAGTGAGAAAGAAATAACTTTATGCGAAAGTCAAGATGCCTAAGACACGAAACAGCTATACAGAGTAGCATCAAATGTGAATTCTCAATTAATAGAAATTTTAAATTTAAAATGTCTATTTAGTGTCAGGAGATACCCATATTAGCGGCTATGTTAATGAAACAGTTTATGCAACCAAGAGTTTTTTTTATTTTTATTTTTATTTAAAAATTACAAGAAACCCACCTTCTTTAAATTATATTGAGATATGAGTTTATATTTTTGGTGTATCGCATTGAAACACAAAGGACTATGAAAGAGGTTGAACGTAGTAAAGATGTTTGGGATAAGAATTGATTGTGCTGAGGACTAATACATGAGTGTGACGCATGTTTGTCGTTAGTAACAAACATTTTACAACGTAAGATAATTTAAGAACTTACATACGTAGGAGGCACACCATATTTGGAGATTGAATTATAAAGTAAAACGTTTGCCAAGGAAATGTCGCACTTCCTAATTTTGGTCATCTGGGACGACACGTTTAAGAAATTTATAAGCTATTTCCATAGAATTTGACAAGCCGGACGTAGGCTTTAAATAAATTAACAAGTTGAGTAGGATTTTCTGTCTTAACGCAAATTATGCAGACACATTTCCAGAGTTTTGACATGACTGAGTTAATTTATAGAGTAAATTCAATTGACTTCATAAATTCTACGCCTAATTGCTGCAACGAATTTAATTTTACGTTATCAATAAAAACGCTCTCAGTCAGCAACTAATCAACGAAATTTGAACCGAATTTCATTTAGCAAGTATATACGAATTGAGCTAAAGACCAAATACGCTAATGAGAGCTGGCAGATAGCATAGCAGCTGAGCAATTACAAATACATTTGACGTAGGGGTAACAGCACTAAAGATAAAACGTGAATCCGTGTAAGTGTTATTTTAGAGAAAACGAACATAGATCAAGGTACGGATTTACGCAAAACTATAAAATGGATTGACTTAGATCTCATCTACCATTGCAAATTTTTACAGTCGTTGATCGGTTTGTTAGCTATAAACACATGACCGTAGACCCAACAGGACAGGTTCTTTCAATTAACAGGACGGATTCAAGGACGCTTCTTAAATTCGTGGAGGAAGACCGCTCATTCAAAGGACAATGTCGTTCGTATAAACATGCAAAAAGGTATATATGGAAAGAATAAGAGGGTAGAATTTTTTGTAAGAAACCCTGTCTTTAACTTAAATAAATGTCCGCTAACGGAATGAAATGGTTCCAAGTGAGGAGAGCTGTCATGCCAAAAGCGATATATTGAGAGTAAAATAAGTGTTTAGATGTTGTGTCCATGACTGCGAGATAAGTCATGACTGGTGACCCGTGAAAATAATGGAAGCTCTCGGTGTCAGCGTCGCTGATACGAAGTAGCTATTTACAGAAATTCAGATTATCGACTGCAAATTAGTTTTCTTCAAGACCAAAGCATTTTTTATTTGACTTATTGCTTTCTGACAAGAGTCCGCAAGCATTAGTTGGTGCTTATCAGTTCAATGAGCTGAATTGTTAATCGTTAATCAAATAAGATCGTCACCAAGTTATAGTGAAAGAGCGCTGGCTCGTGACGAATGGTGTAATTTTTAATTCCAGGTCAATTATGATACTGCTTCGTTAAAGCGATTTGAGTTGACCTACTTTGCTAATAGTAGTGCAAAAGTAGAAATTTGGTGTGTGCTGCCGAATTTATTGTAATTTTCCACAGTCAGGCATATGTTAATTTATCATATTATATGAAACGCCCTGGTACGTGTCAGATGGTATTTCAGATATTTATATATGTCTAAGCTATATCTAAGAAAATTTATTGACATTCCATAAGTCGTATTTTTTTCTTTTCCTATATAAATAGTAAATTCTATAGCACCAAACGAAATATTTTGATCGCCATGTCTGAATCATTTACTTTTCCCAGTTTGTCTATTGCAACTATTACCTAGTATAATTTATTTATTTTTATTAAAATGTCACATTAAAAGCGTTGGAAATACCACAATTGCCTGATGTGTTTTACTAACACTGATCCATATGATTTAAATTTTCGGTAATCAATAAATGCATCATGGAGTTACTTCTATCATCAAATCCTAGCATCATCAAACGTCTTAGAATGAAGCTGATAACGTATATGCAAAATTTCCTTTTGTAAATTTTTACAAATATTTGCCTGACTATGTGAATTTAGTTTAGCTTAATTTTCATTTATCATATACATGCTTTAGACCTTTTTTCTTACTATATATATATGATAAAAAACTGTAATCCATGGAATAAAATTTATTATTAATTCTTATTTCTACCTGTTTCCAAAGCCAATATTCTGGATTATTATTTTTGTTAAATTATTATTGATAAATGTTATTCCATAGATTATGGTTCTATTTTTCTATATTTTAAAAAATGGTGAAATTTGTAACGTTATATATATATATATATATATATATATATATATATATATATATATATATATATTGTCTGTGCAATGAATTACAGATATTCAAATGATTTTTGAAAGAAATTTTACGGATGATTCCACGTACTTATTTTACGTCGATGATGTTTTAATATCCTCAAATAATTTCGAACAGCAATTGAACATGGAAAATTTCGTATGGGCACAAATACTAGCCAATTTCCTAGTGTACTCGATCAGTCATGCAATTAAAAATTAACTAGAAGACAAAGTCGAGGCTATCACAATAAAATAGAACTGCGTCATTTTCTTTTTGTTTAATTTCTATAGGTATTTTATTCCGATTTTAGCGGAACAAGACATTTCCAAGGTCTGATTTTGCCTTAATCCAATTCGAGTCTGCGCTAGGACACAATTTTCTCTCTAACGTTTGAACAAATAAAAGGTCTGCTTGCTCAATATACAGCACTAACTGGCGTTCAGCAATGTATTTCATTAAAAATGTCCTCCGGCCCATCCGGTATTGCACTGTGTGTTAAATGCATTTATTCCCGGAAGTCGTACACGCCACAAAAGAATTACTCGGCAATGAAAATAGACAACACGTCTTTAGCGAAAGCCTTATAGAAAGTTTCACATAATTATCCGCAATGAGTAATTCTGCAAATGATCCGTCTCAGTGAGTTCAACCTTAGAATCCACAATGTGAATGGCAAAATAATGCGGTGGCTGATGTTTTATCTCGCATTGAAAGAAATTCAGTAGTCCATAAGAATACCAAAATTTCGCTATGGAACTATGTCAGACGAAACAACAGACAGCCACCAAACTTACATCACGGCGATGAAGTTACCCCCGACAGATTTACCAATTTTAAGCTAGGCGATTCGGCGTTCATCACATATAATATTGAAGGAGATTTAGTTAGTCAAATTTGGTTTCTACCAGAATGTCCACTCGCGATATTTGGTAAATAACAAAATCTGAGTCACCCTGATGTGCATGGTTTGAGAAGTTTTTACAAGAACGATACTTTTGGCCGAACATTCGGCAAGGTATTACCGAATGTGTTAAAGCATGCCTGCCATGTCAACTCTCGAATACTTTGTCATAATCACTCAGACATTGGCCGTTTTGAGCTGCCTAAATCTCTTTTTGGATTTATGAATGCTGACAAAATTACACTAAATGGTTTTGTTATTGCATGACAATAAATAATTGACAAACAAGATGGCTTGAGTTAATATTACTAACTAGTCAAGATGCGGAGGCCATTACCTATACGTTTTTGCTAACCTGGGTGGCCAGATTTGCAGTACCCAACGTAGTATTTACTGGCCGATTTGCATATTTCATGTTACAAATCCTTTACACAACATGCAGTTCCTGGTCGTGTAACGGGCTATGTGCGGCGCACATAGCAAGCTAATAGCGGCAATATGTGCGTCTCGCTTAAATTCAGATTTACCTACGGCAATCTTAGAAATACAACTCAGTATGCAATCGCGTCATCTCAATAGTCAAAAATATCATGTGTACTGATCACTTGGTGTCACATTCCGCGAATTCCGGCCAGTTTAATGAGAGATTTAGAAGTGTCTACTGAACCACCAACGACTAAACAACAGTCACAGTGTGCACTTAATGGACTGTCTGTGCAACCAAACAGAGAACAACATCCGTCTGCTTTAATTTTGGAATCCTTATACACAAGTAAGCGAACATTTGTTAAATTAAACGCTGTGCATTCGAAGCAAATGTGAACAATAAAACATTTGTTTAATTTTGGACCTTTTTAATCATAATATTCATCTTACTAATTTTTATCTTGAGATAGGCAGAAAGCACCGGTTGGCTGCCATATATATATATATATATATATATATATATATATATATATATATATATATATATATATATATATATATATATATATATATATATATATATAAAAAATATATATATATATGGTATATATGCATTAACAGTTGTCCGTGGAATAGGGTGACCACGGTGTTTCAATAATTGATCGTTTCTATTGTCACCATTTTTTTAAAATGTAACACAACGTACTCCATGGAATACATTTATTAATAAATCTTATTACCAGTATCTACAGCTACTTGATCTTGTATATTCGTTCATCTTCAATCCCAATTGTACATTTGTCGTAACTAACTCTCTTCGTTATGTAAGCTTGTTTTTCACATTTTAGGACAACTACTTTGCGCAATTTAGACCACTATTTTGCGTAACGCCATTTGGTGTGTCATCGCTTCATAATTGCGTCCTAATTGATGCAAGTTCCGTTTTTTGCGAGTGTTGGCTACTTTGCATGTCAGCTATGTCTTTGTTCCAGTCCAATTTAAGCCTTGCTTAAACGTGCAGAAAAAATAATTCAAAAAGAAATTAATTTGGACTGGAACAAAGACATAACTGACATGCCTTTAAAAATAGCCAACGCTTCGCAAAATACGACGCATACATCAATTACGGACGCAATTACAATGAAAGCGATGACATACCAAATGACGTTACGCAAAAGGAGTGGTCTAAATTGCGCAAAAGTAGTGGTCTAAATTGCGAAAAACAAAGGCTTACTTAACGAAGAGGAGATTGGTTACAACACATGTACACAGTGGGGTTGGATGAACGAATATACAAACGAATCAAGACCAATGGCTGTAGATACTGGTTGAAATAAGATTTATTAATAAATGTTATTCCATGGAGTACGTTGTTTTTGTTCTTACATTTAAAAAAATGGTGAAAATAGAAACGATCAATATATATATATATATATATATATATATATATATATATATATATATATATATATATATATATAATGCGAGCTGTCGTAAAATTAATAATACTCTTCCAATGTACGAAAATTAGAAGAAATTTTATCAGATAAATAAATCGCTTCTTGCTCATTTTCATCTCAAGCATGTCATTATACATAAATTGAAAGCCCAAACAAAATAGAAAAATAAAAACGTGTAAAAAGTATGAAATTATGGAACAACCAATCAATTGCGTGCATCAACTCTAATTCAAGCTCAATGCCTGAATATGCTTATTCTGTTTGCATTAAACCGGGTTCAATTGGATTTCTATAAAGCCCGGTATGTGGCTAACTCCCTTCATTTATTGCATATAGTATTTATCTCACATGCTGTGTGTGGAGATTACACGTGTAATGTCTCAACAATGCCTTGCGCATTTGCAGACTTGTATTCACCATTTAATATAAAACAGGCGTTTTAGATGCAATGTTATCACATTCGAGTAATGAAGCGTTTGGTTGATCGGCGTATGTGCGTTGATCTACAACTGGCTCATGTATGTACGTGATTAATATTTGATATCTATAGTAATATCTGCTTCTCTTTGATTGCTGGTGAAAGCAAGTATTTAACCTTGAGTAAATATTCTCAATACATACTCACGGTACGGGGATGATATTTTCCTTGTCCTCAAGATTGTTTTAATCACGAACATTGCTTCAAAGCTTCAACAAAACTCATTAAAATATCTGTTTCACGTCAGACTACGAGAAGGATGATCGTCTGCCTTTCTTAGATATACTTCTTAAGAGGGATACTAATGATAAATTAAATGGAACAATTTACCATAAATCAACCTGGTATGCACAATATTTCCAATATATCATTTTAGTGCCTGATTAATATAAATTATCAACATTTGGTGGCTATTTTTCAAAAATTGTCAGGTTGGTTAGTCCAGATTCAATAGACAACGAATACATTAAAGCATAAACGATGTAATGTCTAATGTCTATCATAGACAATTAATTGAATCAATTATTAAATGGGGAATTAAACAGAAACTGACATATTTCGGAAAAAAAAGAGAGCACTTTACTGGAACATTCCATTTAAGGGTGATGCTGTTTCTCGAGCTGCACAAAAAGGAAGTTGGTGCAGCATTAACACGAACTTTTAATGCAATTATATACAGTGTTATTTGATGTAACTTACGTGCCCTATCCAGCAAACAAATAGAAACAGCTTAAATAATAATTGATTGCGCGGGTGGTGGTAACAATTCTTTAAATCAAGTTTGCGAGCTTGAAGTAAACACCAATCCCATTGTATTTAACCAGTCGTCGAACAACATAACAAAACTACCGCCAGCTGCAACGCACTGACGCGTTTCGACCTTCCATGATCATCATCAGAGTACGACGGCAAACTGACTATCGAGGATCAAACCGCATTGAATATATATGGAAATCAAATTTAGATATGCGGCTCTCACATCTAGCAGTCTCGCATATATTGAACTTGACTGGAAATGTCGGCTGCACAATTTCTATGCAGTCACGAACATTAATAGAAACAGCTGTTTATTTCGACATCAAATATTATTTACCATTTTAAATGCTTAAGCTTTCGATAAACTTACGTTGGCCGATCGAAACGGACATTTAAATACACGAATAAGTTAACATTGTAACGTAACTGACAGTTTTAACTAAAAAGAAGAATACACGTCTGCAATAGCTTAGCACATAGTTAAAATCACACACGAATTTTCTCCAAACGTAGCATCTCAGATAATTTCTAAATGCAATTACAAAAGGGATTAAGCCACATACGCAGATTTATGGAAAAAAATTGTAGCCGAATTTATGCAAGTGGAAAAAATATGTTCAGGAATTATGTTTGAACTGGAGGTGACGCACACAGTTGATTGGTTGTTCCCGTATTTCACAGTTTCTCTATGTTTACAATTTGAAAAAAATTTGTTTGGCCTTTCAATTTATTTATAAAGAGATGTTCACTTGTAGATACTTGAGAAGATCATACGAAAGAAACGGTTCTCTCATTTGATAAAATTTCATTTTCTATCTGCAAATTTGAAATTTACTAAAAATTTTATTGAGGCTCATATTTCAGGAGATATATGTCTAGAAATAGTTTGTGCTATTTTTTGAAATTATTACTTGTTAAATTGATAGTAAAAGTAACGTGCGTCATAAATCTGACGATTATTTAGTGAATTTTATACATCGTTCTCGTTATTTATTTCAATTTGCATGTCTTCTTCATGTTTACCCTTATTTCATTTAACCTTAGGAATCATGAAGATGTTGAAATTGCTTAAATTTAAATAATTCTTTTAAAAATATCTATCGATTAAATTTAGAACTAAATTGAATTTAACATGTCAAGCTTGTAGATTATGAGAAGGCACTAAATGAAATCGTGAGAAATGCACAAGGGTGTCAAATTGCATTTTCTGACTGACGTCAATGCAATTTGCGTTATTAAGTAAGGCAAATTATTCAGGAACGGTGTTTGTAAATAAAGAACTTGCCAGATTTCGGTGACCTGGTTATTATGTCTGTTTATGAACAGTTTCGACTATGCCACTCTTAAAAATTTGATGTCTTTAACCTAATGAAGGAATTTTAAGAGCATTCCTATACAAGTGTATTCTAGTATTTTAAAATACATCAACTAGCAGATTTTGAATTACGTTGTAAATCGTAAATCTGGAGAACAAAAATTGGTCAATTTTCAGCATAAAATATCCATAAAAAATAATGTTAATATCGATCGTGGATGCCATGAAAAAACAAGAATGCGAAGTAGTGAAATTTTCTTTAGACCTGATTTATTTTTCTTACTAGCATTACATAAGTTGAAACACAAAAAAGCCATATACCATCGCTACTTAAGTAGCAACGTTAGAAATGATAAATATGTCGATCTCGTAAGTGCATTTCATTCGTCTTCTAACGTAACCAATCGCAATGAGATCAATTGGGTTTTCGCTTGATGAATTTGGAAGAGACTGTGCAAATTAGATAGATTTGACAACCGGATTCTGTCACCTTATTGCATGATGTATAAAATGGTTTTGGAGCGTACATTGTCTGTAATTGTTAAACAATAGCTACAAAGAATTTGATGATTCAAAACATTGCCACCGTACCATTATGCTGAATTGGGCATATTTTTCAGTTTCTAAAAATAAATTTTTAGACCATTATTGCCACACTGTTTGATATATTTAACATAAGATATATAGATGTGTTCAGGAATGCCTTAATGTTGAGTATTTAATTGAAACAGTCATACGCATAGATAGATCATTGCGCGAGACTAATTTTAAGATATTCAATTGCATGTAGTTGATATTTATTAATTGCATAATATCGTATTTGAGCACTTTCTTTAGAGATGTCATGAAAAAATGGAGCAGATTACTACAATAGATAACTGATTATGGATGTCAAAATCCATTAAAATAATCGCAACTTCATTTTCAAATTTCATTTGCATATTATTATTTTTAACTTATATATATATATATATATATATATATATATATATATATATATATATATATATATACATATCGTTACAAGTTGCAGTATTTTTTAAATATGAGAGGTACATATATACATATACGCAGAAATAAGAGGTACAATGCGATATTACAGCTAAATTAAAAATTCTATAGCGAATATTCTAAACTAAATTTTTCTAAGTTCGAAGCTCAACTAATAATCGAGTTTTTGTAAACACTACTTAAATTTCTAATAAAAATGACTTTGGAACGCATCATATAATTAAGATTAGCAGATTATCTTGAATGAATTGATGTGAAATACTGAAAAAATTATAATCGTTATGAATTTATCTTTGGATAATTTATACTTCCTTGTTAGCAATATATAGTAATTGAATATAATTTATAAAAGTAATGTGTCCTTTTGCAATAAAACTTGTTAAAAAAACGTACGTTAATAGGGCTTGAATTATAAATATTGAAACGGATTCTCCTTTTGCTTTTAAATTATATTAAACAAGGTTACAATATATGACGTAAGATTACTTGTATTGCATTAAAATAGTTCAACATTTTTAAATTCATGATTCTGTAAAAATTACGCCAACGATTCTGTATTCAAAGATTTATAGAAATTTTGTCAGATATATAAGTATGTTAGAGAAACGAATGTTCGTGACATTATACCTTCCATTCATGCTGTCTTTGGTTTATCCTTCTGGTCACAACTGAACTAATTTGTTACTAGGTTCGCAACACCTAATGCATACTTGTATATATATATTTTAGTTTTCCGCAACAAACAGTATTTAAACGAACATTGGTTGCGCGGGTGGTGATAACAATTATTATAATCAAGGTTGCGGTCTTGATATAAACACCTGACCCATTAATTACTTACATATGTCAGCATAAACTAAGAATTGTATAGTGTAGAAAAGGCAATTCATCCAGTACAGAATTTAACTGTTTTATATTGAATTGAATGATGTCATGATTACCGCGAAATGTGACAACTGATATCGATCTAGGCCAGAGTGTATGGATTTACTGGAGTAACAGGTGTTCAGAAATTGTTTTAATTCTCAATTTCGGTGAACTATAGCATACATTGATATACATCATGTTGGTACCATGTACCGACTTGGAAATCATTGTGTTAGTATCATGTAGCTTTTCGGTACTATAATGTTGGTATCGGTTACTAACACAATAGCCATAGTGTTAGTATCCTTTACAGACTCGGTATATATATCATATAGAGTGAGTTAACGTTGAAGTCGCATTGTCGAGACTATACGATGTTAGCTACTCTACTGCAGATTCAAGTGCAGCCATGTCCTAATTCGAGCTCTGTCTGTGGCAAATTCTGGCCAAGTCGTGAAGAGTTCCCTTTTAGAACGAAATCGGTCTGCTAAACGATTTACCTTTCATAAATTATACAATTCTTCGTTTATAATGACAAATGTAGATATATTTTGTTTCACGTGTATTAATCTTATGTGATATGCAGCATATTATGACAATTCATTTTTAGAAATACATATTAACCAAGTAATGATGGTTTAATAATTTTTCAAAAAATTTTATTTTCGTCAAATTAGACTTTTAACACTATCCGATGTCAATTAGAATATTCCAAGGAACATAATTAAGAGGATGACAATTTGGGTGATTTTTAGAAATTTTGATCAGTTATGTTTGCTCAAAATTGCAATTGTATGTCTGTATGTAGTAAAACACAATTACAAGCATTCCGGATTTTATTTTAACATCCATTGTTTCCTCGCATGGAATTAAATCTGAATAAAAAATATTTCAAAATTCACTTTTGCGAATTTAAGACACCGTTGTGATAATGGGTGTACTGACTAGTCCCAATATGCTTCCGATATTTTGGCCATCTTTATGTCTGATTAACAATATTAAGAGAAAAGAGAGTGTGTAAATTTGAGGGTTGTTATAAAAACATATGCTTCGACATCACCATTTGCGTTTATGAAGATGACATTGAAATGTAGGCCAATCCAAAATTATTTCTCTTGATTTGAAATAATTACTATTAAATGTACCAAATATTACATTCGAGTTGAGTTCTGGCATAAACAGTTGGCATATTTCAACTGTGTTCTGCATTCCTATTTTATAATAATCATAAATTTCGACACAGGAATTATTTCTCAATTAACATTTTAATGTATGGTAATGGCTGAAATAAAAGTTGTGCATGATCATATTCCAATGCCTCCCTGCTGTGCCACATGATTCAGAAAATTCCATGGGTGTTTATCACAAATGTTTGGACTTGGTTTAAGGACAGTTAAGTTTCAGTTGCTAGTTGAAACAATAATATCGTAAATTAAATCGTTGAATAATGCGGAAGAATTATCTTAATCCTACCTTGTACTGGTTTAAAACGAAATGCTTAAATGCTGCGTTTTGATTAGCACCTAATTTGTGCCATTTTTAAAACAATATAATTGAATGCCCGTTCTTATTAAACTAATTTCAATTTATTTTCACCTAGCGTTATTTGTTCATTTACAAATCTCAATTTTTATCCGTTACATATGCTGACTTATTACAATTACTTGCATCAAGTTTGGTTGGCGTTTTAAGAGTAATTAAAGCTTAAAGATATAACAGATAGATAATGTTTGTGGCGGAGAACTAATATATATGCAATTGTGTATTAGGTGATGCGCACTTAGTAACAAATTGTTTCAAATATGACCTATACGATAAACCAATGTCAGCATGAACGGAAAGTGTAATTTCGTGCACATTCGTTTCGTGCATGCTTTAATATGTTTGTAAGTTTAGCTTGTCATTTTTGTCAATTTGCATATTTTTTTCAAGTTTACACATTATCGCTTTAAGTCAGAAAAGCATTAAATCATTTTATTTTTTTAAACTTCAACAACATTTATTATTAATATCATCGTTCAGAAAAATCTTATACCGCATTCTATATAACTACTCATGAAATTAACTTGAGGGAAATCATGACATTAAATCGAAAAAATAGATGGAATTGAGGCGAAAAATAAATTATTATCTTATGCCAAATTGCATTTGTATGATCGCCGACGTAGAAATTAAAATGTATTTAATTCATAAAATTTACAAGAATTGATTTCCAAAAATTAACTATTTTAAGTGCAAGAAATTGGAAGTGAGTTGAGCTTTGACAAAATTAAAATTGCCTGCTTTATATTTTTTGTGCATACCTGCTTTGGAATAAATTCATTATTTAGTAATTGTTTTCATTATCAATTCGGATAAAAAAATTTATAAAAGTGGCTGAACTAAAATTTATAAATAAATACAGTTATATACAAGTTTTCATAAATCTACGTCAAACTGCAGTGCTTAAATGTTAATTTAATCGGCAAACATGATGGACACATAGGACTGTTTATTTTTTTCGTTCATTTGAATTTATACAATTTAGATTAACAGTGTTTTTTAAAGGAACTGAACATAATGTTGATAAGAAAAATATTTAAATATTTGAGACTTTAATAAGAAATTTAGTATATTATTAAGTGCTATTAAAATTTAAAGTTAAAAAAGAAGAGGGTCACACTGAAAACGAAAAAATATAATTCACGGAGGTGTTAAAATGTAAGGAAATAAAATAACTAAGTTAAAATTCCATTTTTCTTATTAAAAACATCAAGTGCGGTAAGTTGATTGATACAACAAGATAATAAAAAGAAGAAAAGTTAAAATTTTGGAAAATTCTACTATAAATTATTCATTGCCACCTAGTAAACTAATAAAGCTTTATTTCAGATTACCTTAATCCAAAAATATTAATCTGTTGCTGACACTTATTTTCGATTTCAATTTATGTATGAGCCGCTTCCTATGAATAGTGTTCAACTTGCACAAAATGAAAAGTTGCTAAATTATCACTATTGTTAAATTACTAATATAATTTATTGTCGTAATTTCAATGCATATGGTAATCATTCTCGTCATTTGTTACGATTGCATATCGCGATGTGTCTAAAATCATGTAGGTTAATGGTATGTCCAGTAACAAAAAAAATGAATTTCAGTAGCATACTTAGAATGATGTCTATGATTTCCTGCAATTCTTTTGTCAATCTTTTTTCTGACTATCCGCAAGGTTTAACCAACATAAATCAACATTCTATCTTTGCCTGAAATTAAATATACTCCGGATGTTTCTATTGCTTCGCTCTTCCTTTCATTTCTGATGTTAATGGCAAAGTGAATGAAGGATAGTCTTAAAACTGTTCTGATATTGTATTATGAAGCTTATTATTTGACTTGTTTCAGTCATTTGTAGACCGGTAATACCATTCACCCAATGACTGACTTTCTATCTCAAAACAGATTTCGTTAAACTACTAAGTATAATAATTTCACCTTATATTAATCGCAATGTCCTAAAGAATAAAAAAATTATGGATTTCGTCAAATCCAAATTAGCCACGGATTCGGCACTTCTTTGCAAAATTCCCTATCCTGTGCAGTTAACTTTCTTTCCAAAATGAACATTTTAGCATTTCATACTTCAAGACGACAGGAAATCCTTTTAGATGTCAGTAAATACATGTAGATGAATGAAATTATGTGACAAAACAAGGTAGGCAGAGGAGAGAGTACAACTGCTTTTAAGTATGGACATGTTATTAAATCTGAATTTGCCCGTCATCCAGTGGAAACTGGAAACATCATTTATTGGATCGTATTTCACTGCTCAAAAATATTTTTTCGTAAATTATGGCGTCATTTATTAATAAAACTTAGTGAGAAATGAAATTATCTTAATTTCCATATTTCCAAATTTTTTCTATTCCTTCATTCAGTTGTTGTATACTTTTTTCTCTCTGGCCAATAATCGCAACTTCTAATCTAAATCAAGTTTTCTTTTGTATTTTACTGTAATTTAAACTACATAACCTAGTATGATTTTGCTCATGACGTATTAAATTTGGTCCTTCCAAACCACTGTCACCAAACATAATTCCCTAATATAACACCGTACGTGTTTAAAAGCGTGAAAATAGCTTTAACTGGTTATATTCGAATCTTAAATTGATCAATTCTCGAACTGCCCTACAAAAACCGATAAATTTATTTAATTTGGCCAGAATGCCTGGCTTCTAGTTTTAATTTGTACATCAATACAAGCAAATGTAGCTTTTTGTAATTTTGTAAAAAATATCTTAACTTGACGGAAATGATTTTTCCTTTTTCGTGTAGCGAACAAAATATCAACCACTGTAATTGTACTTCTCCGGGCTTTTTAATAAAGTGTGTTGATATCCGGCATCATCGCTGAATCAATTCTCGATGGATAATGTGTAATATTTATGCGCTAGCACGAAGGTGGTTCATGCAATAAATCAGTATCCAGCTCTATATGTATTTTATGGAGGCTCCATACCTATTGGTAAATGAGAACCCCATAGATGCCAAGTCGATTTCAGTCTTAATATACCTATTTGAATCTGATAAGCTAGAATTCTCGTTCACATCTATTAAATTCATGCCTGCTATATCTTGAGCTAATTTGCTTGTGTCCTCAAACTTAAGATTAGCTTCCATGCTGATCGAACTTAAATATTAATTTGATAACTTAGTGTTAGGCAACGGACTGTGTACTTCTTACGTAGCAAAACACCCGATCAAATAACCTGAAAGAAATAAGACGTGAAAAACAGAATTATTAAATTACCTGTTCCAGAACGTCCCCAATATGTACGATATAAAAGACAAAATGATAGCAGGTGTATATTGTGAAAATCGAGTTATTATAAACGTAAATTGGAGAAAAGAAACAAATGCGCCTTGCTGAGGAAAGTCAGGCCAGTTAAGTACAGATTTCCAAAACTTGAAAATAATGTATTGTGAATGATATCGTGAAGATAATTTAAGGTCTTTGCTAATATCAACATTCATTTCAGAGTTTAAATATTAAAGAGATAGAAAAACTTTTATTCTACAGTAGAGCTCTAATAGTCACTAAGTGCTTGGTCTTAATTCAGTTACTAGTGACCCAGGTTTTTATTTTTATATGAAAAGAAAAAAAGAATTTCATAATCTTTTATAAATCAAACTTTATCTGCCAAGAAACAGTTTTTCCTAAATATGAATAAGTGCATTTAATGGCAGACAAGTTTTTGTCAAAATTCAGTATCATTCTGAAAAATTTGTCATTTGCAGTGCGCAAATTAATGGATATATTTCTGTTTTGCTATTTAACACTAGTGATTAATATAAGAAATTATTTTCTTTTAATAATACGTTTCCAGCATAAAATACTTTTGCTTAAACAAATTATTTTTGGTAATTTCAGAATCGATGTTACAATAATGTAATTTTTTGAATGAATTTAGTGCATACTATTGTAAAAATTATAAATGAGTTTCAGCTTCAGCTGGTTAATCAGAATTTATAGCAAAATATTATTGTGTGCCGCTTTCCGAATTTATTTGTTTGTTGTATTGATTTTATTTATTAAATCAATTTTAATCCGCCATCTTTGTTTGTTGAGCGTTTTAATTTAAGATCGCGTTCTGTATCAAATTAATCGCACGAAATATCTTCAATACTGTGTTGTTTTTAAGTTGTATATGCTGCTTTTAAAGCGCTCTAACTTTAAGCAGTGCAGCAAGGTAATTAGGGATTAAAGAAAAAAACGAGTGTCAAAATTACTGGCTTAACATATTAATTAATCAAATCTTCATATTAAAAAATATTATTGAATTGCCGGCAACATTTTGCCACAGATTTCATTGACCTAAATTGAAAAAACTAATCAAACCATTCTTGTGTGTTATTTTTATATTTTTATTTTATCGGCTCAGAAAAATTGGGCAACATATTGCCTTAATGAAATTCAAAGTTCTCTTACGCGGTACCAACTAAAACAAGCGAATTTTGCCGTTAACTTGTAGGATTTTTTGTAGTTATAGTGATAGCCTTTGCGGGGCAGCTGTCTATTTAGTAATGATTTCCTACATTTTCATGGTGGTCGTTTTCCCCACCCGTTCCTTGATCAGTCCCTGACATTTTCCGAAGGGTGAAGTAAGAAAACTCATCCATTTTCATCCGTTTATTGCAAGTGGTGTAGCTAAGCATGAATCAATTCACAGTTAAACAAAACGGACCGTGCTCTAGACGGCAACAAAACGATATATTGTCAACAAAATTGAATGTCTTATACACAAGTAATTATCAGGAACACAAAATAATTGAAAATATATGATGATATAAATCCAGATTGATTAGCAATTTAGTTTAAAGTCACTGGTAAATATTGTCACTGATAATTGATGGATAAAAATCGTGTAAAAACCGTCATAAAAAGCACCACAAATAATAATTCCACTGTTTGCTAGGTTTTGAATGATAAAATACAAAAATCCATTGAACTATAGAGTTTCGGATAAAAGATTGAGAAACACCTGATGTCATGATTAGTGGAATCATAACTGAACTGTTATCAGTTGTATAAAAACTGGTTAAGGCCAGTAAACTAAGTAAATCCAATGTTTGAACACAGAGACAAATAAATCCACCGCATGTTACCTGCGTATTGCGCGCGGGTGTCTTTATTTATTAAACAAAACCCTATTAATTACAATTAAAATTGCAGTTCAAGAAATCTCAATTAAAACTGCTTGAAACTAACAGAGATTGTTTCTAAAATCACAGTTAAGAGAAATATTGTGTAAAAACAGAGTTAGATTATTTGACCATAAAGAGCACTATATTTGTCAAAATTGAACATCGTTTGGTTGTAACGCGGAGCCGCGTGTTACAAACTAATGACGTGCGAGTATACGCACACATTTGACATTTTACACTGTGTGCGTCGCGTGATTGCTGTCTCAGTGCATACTTGACTATTTACATACGCTGACTTCTGGACTGGCGTCAGTTACGCTGTGTTACCTAGTCACTTGGATATTAGTCACGTCAATCTTCTTTTTACTGCACAACTACTCATATGTATTGATTACCTATTAATCAGACTTCTACGTGTGCCAGCCACCACGGTGTTGCCGCAGATCTTCAACAAGACAATTCTGAGCATAAGCACAGAAACTGGCCACTCCTGTTTCGACTTCACAACGAAGGAATGCCCCCAGTCAACCAAAGCCAGTCTCATGTGTCTAGGAGTACTTCAAGCCAATGCATCACAAACAAACTTTCTTTGCATTTGCCGAAGAAAGCAATTCTGGCCCTAATAAGGGCCATCACCGACATCGACAGGACACATGATAATAGAACGATGGAACATCTCCGTCTAAAGCAGAATAAACGACAATCAAATCCACATCGGTCATTCATCCGATATTCTCCGAAACGTTGGTGCTATAATCACTAAATGTATTTTTATAATTGTTGAAATTGCCTGCAATGTTCCGAGAACTTAGATGACCACAATCAACAACAACACAGTTTCTCTTCTTCACGTACAAAATCTCAAACACTTACAGCTGCATTTTATGTTGAGTCGTTCCATCCACACAGAATATACCACATAGACAGCAAAACTGACAATTTCATTCATAATGACCAGTCTACTTGTTTGTTTGACCCGGGCAAACAATCCAACGAACGTCTGAATCTTCTCGATTTCAGAACGGGCGATGACTTCATCGTCGACACAGCTGCAGCAGTTTCAGTTATCAAGGGTGATTCCACGGCCGAGATGTCTTTAGGCGTTTTACTTCCAACAGCTACAGGGTAGCCCATACCTACTTATAGTTGCCAGACTCGCACACTCAATATAGACTTGCGACTTGAATTTTCTCATAACTTCCACGTTGCCAAGGTCTCACACAACATAAAAGGTCTTGATTTCCTGTTGAAATATCGGCTCATTGTTGACCTTGCCAATCAAAATATCATCGACCCCTCCACCGGAATTAAGAAAAGTTTTTGGACACTTACCTCCGAGTGTTTGGAGTTACAGGTCATTTAGCCAACCCCAGTGAATCATTCAGCAGAGATTTAGGCAGCTCTTCCAGAAAAAAAGTTGCTTTTTGATCTCAGCAAGTCAGAACTACGAGCCTCCAACACGATGCACAAAATCATCACAGCCGGACAGTCTATTGCACTCAAGAAGCGACCGCTGGCCCCCGCTAAACTGAAAGCTGCCAAAAAGGAATTCTCAAGATTATTGGAAGAGGGAATCATCATAACACCGAAAATTTTATCGTGTCATCACTGCACTTAGTCTCCAAATCAAACGGATCATACAGAGCCTGTGGAGTTTATCCAAGTTAAATTCGGTGACAAAATCCAACGCAAATCCTATTCGCAATATTAAACTCTTAATTAAAAAACCCAGCGGTAGTAATTTCTTCTCACTGATTGACCTCAGACAAACCTATCATCACATCCCGGTAGAGTCAGAAGATATTAAAAAGATTTCGGTCATTACTCCATTAGGTTTTTTCGAATACCTCTACATGCCTTTTGGTCTCACGTGTGCTACTCATAGATCTCAAAGATTCATGAAATACATATTTCGCGACGACACCGCTCACTTTATGTCATATATCGATGACATAATGGTTTCATTCTAGACTTAGAATCTCATGCCAAACATTTACAAAACGTCCTCTCACATATATCCAAACACGGATTCAAGATCAAATGTGACAAGACGCAGATTGCAACTACATACGAGTATTTCCTAGGGCATCGTATTACGCAACATGGTATACATCCTTTGCCGTCGAAGGCAAATTCAATGAAAAATATGAAGTCACCAGAGACTGTAAGTTATCTGCTGAAAATTTGGGAGTCCTTATCTTCTACCGCAATTTCCTTCGCGGCCTATCAAGATAACTTTATCCGTCGTGTAGGCACCTGCGGAATTGTAAAGGACTTACTTTGACTCGACGTCAACCCGTTAGCATATGCTACAAGGCTAACACATCCAGATTATCAACGATCATTTCTATTCATTACACATGCTTCTGAGTTTGCTATTGGGACTACGTTAGAACAAGTGATCGACGTAGTTCTGTAGCCTATCAGTTTTACTTGCCTTCTGTCCAACCATTAGAAACAAGATACGATAATTTTGATCTAGAACTCCTCACCATTCACGACGCATTGCACCTCTTTATGCGCATCTTTGGCAGCAGCAGATTTGTTGTTTTTGCAGATCATGCACCATTAGTTAGCGCACTTCGAAACGTGACTTCAACTATCACCAAATACCCTGCCAGAATGGAAAGACAGCTTTCATGTCTATGCGAATGGCAATTTTACATCTTTCATGTCAAGGGCGAACAGAACCTCATTGCAGACGCCCTTTCCAGGCCTGACGTCTCGCTACAACCACCTTCGCCGTCGCCATTCACTGTCAACTTCGTGACACTCAGTGAACCTGCACTAACGCCATCCCGCCTGCGAACATATCAGCGCGGTGACACTCACATGCATAGATCAGTAGCCCGTCACCACACCAAGTTCGTATGCCGTCTCTGGGTAGGCTTACCAATTTTCTATTTCACGGGTACGCAGCCAATGAAGCCAGTTCTGCCGACCAGCTTTCAGAGAAAAGTTTTAGACTCAATTCATTCAATTTCTCACCCAGGCAACAAGGCGATTGTCATACTTCTTACAAAACGTTTTTGTATTCACAGGCTCAGGCAGAACGCTAAACGATGGGTCTCCAAGTGTGACATTTGCCAGAAAAATAAGATCACACGGCAAACTTGATCTAAGTTGCAAAATTTCGAAATTAGTTCACGCCTAGCCATCGTCTACATCAACATCATTCATCTGACAAAGGTTCAAGGTTTTAGCTACCTTCTAACTATTATTGATAGATTTACACAATGGCCTGCGGCGTTACCCCTTGGCATCATTTCTGCAAACGAAGTCACTAACGGTTTTCTTTCTGCATGGAGAGCCCATTATGGTGTTACTAATGAGGTTATCACTGATAGAGGCACTTGCTTCTCATCGGATAGTTTCAAAACTAATTTTCGGTTCATTGGTTGCACCTTACGCCAGACGGTTGTCTAACATCTCCAATCTTACGGTATGGTAGAAAGAATGGATATGGATTTCAAAGCTGCTATAGAATCCTCGATCATTAGTGGAAACTAGATCAATGCATTACCTTTATTCCTGCTTGCAATGTGTTCCCGTACTCGTGAACCTATTAAAACGTCTGCGTCACAACTCTTCTATGGCATGGATCTACTCCTGCCTAGTCAGCTCCCTCGTCTAATAACCGCAAGGGAGGACCCACAAGACGAAGCTTCCCGTCTCCGAATTCATTTCGGTAATATGTCTGAATAGTTGCCGAGACATACTCCCCATTCAGCCTTCGTTCACCTGCAGCTCCACAGCTGCAAGGGAGTACTCGTTCGCAACGACGCTTTTGTTGCACCACTACAAACAAAGTATCGCAGCCCTTACCCGATTTTGTTTAGACAGCAGAAATATTTCACTTTCATGCAAGGTGCGACACCTACATCGGTAAGCATGGACAGCTTGAAACTGTCTATCGAACCGCCTGATCATGGCTACATAAAACCTTCTACACGCGTCTCAGGCTCTATCTGTCTACAATCTCAACTTAACAAAAGATTGATTGCATGACGCATAAAAGATAATTTTTTTACATTAATTTTTCGTTTTTCTACGTATCAAACGTTTAACTTTACGCGCATCATATGCGCCCTATGTTACGCGAAGTTACCTCCACGGATTCACATAATTTTTTTACTTTTTTCACACTCACTTGTCTCACATAGTATAATCAGCTGTTCTTAGCTAACAAATGTGTAGCATTTTCGAACAGTTCTTAGGTATTATACCATCTCAGCCGCAATGTTGAGTAAACATTTTGTCGTTACCATTTGAATTTCATGTATATACTTTTTTACGTTTTACTGTTGCAACGTATGGCTTACACCTAAGCTCCCAATGCCTATTATGGTATGACCAGCTACTAATAGCTAACGCCTTGTGTAGCAACACTAAATAGTCATCGACTGTATATCATGGTACAGACAACTTAGATGCATATCTAATTTTCATCAGTTGCACAGTGTACACTCTACGAATATCATTACCACAATGTCGAGCACACATTAGCTCCTTTGGACGTATTCAAACTCATTGACGGCGATTACGCCTACCCAGGTTTCAACTAAAACCTGGCAATTTTAGTGGCAATCTAACTTACAATCTTCACGCTGCGGCTCTCAAAACCTCACATTACTCTATTTTACTTCACGTGATATGACCGGCCACTACAACTACCAATTTGTGTAGCAATACTTAGTGGCTATTTGGCATCATATCATTGTTGAATCAACCAACGAGCATGCTCCAGCCCAGCATTTACTGTACATTTTTTTAGCTATGGACAGAATAATAGCTAGTTGTTTGACTGGGTTCCAAATCAAGCCTTGACGAAAGAAATTTTTTTCAGAGAAGAAAGTGATTTAACGGCTCAGAACAATTCGCTGCCATATTGCCTAAATGGAATTCAAATTTCATTTGCGCGATACCAATTAAAACAAGCGAGATCTGCCTTTAACCAATGGCGTGCGAGCTTACACTTGCAAAAGTATATAAGCACGGTGCATTTACCATGCTTCATCACACAGGTTTGACAAATCCTACTGTGCACTACATGCGATTGCAGTCGCTCTACACAATTGACTGTTTCCGTACGCTGACTTGTGGACTGTTGTCGGTTAGACAGCCTCTCCTAATAACTTGGATCTGAGTCACGGCAATCTTCTTGTTGCTGCACAACTTAACATAAATTTACCGCAAACACGGTTCGAACCTGATTTCACTAAATAAGATATCTTCCTGCTACACTTCATACATTATTAATAATGACATCATTAGCAGCAATATTTGACATGTTTATTGTTTTTAAAGTCATATTTTTTAAAGTTTTCATTTAAAGCAATATTATTTTGTTATTTGCTTTTCACATTAAATAAGGTGAGTTAATAATCCTGTCTTAATTATAGAACATGTTAAATTTTCCATCAAATTTTGGAATATTTAAAGTAAAATATTGAGTGCTTCGTAATTATAAATATACGAAAATCCGAATTATCAAATGAAATTATTTGCTAATTAAATGCTAAAATTATTAAAAATGTTGTTGATCTTGTCAATTGTCTATTCGTTAAGACAATAAAGTGTTCAAATGAATTGGACACAAATACGATTATTCGTTTAATTTGACATTTCCAGCTATTCATATTTAAGCTTATTTTTCGACACGAATATTTGTCCTCCTAAATTTCACATTTTCTATTAATAAGTTCAAGTTAACTGAAGTCATTTTGACTGTTCGGACGTACGATTTCATCTTCTTGGTTGGGATAAAAAGAATTTTATTTCCAATTTCCACATAGCTTGTCTGCCAAATAATTTTTGCAGGAATGCCGCTCGGAAAATACTTTCCCATTTTTATCAGTTTGGTGGTGAAATATCTTGGACCAACGGTTGATCTAACGAGACAACTTCTCTATTTTCCCAATAAAGTGCAATAAATTCATATTTTGTTTATACAGAACTAAATTTGAAATATAAAAAGAGATGTGCGAATTCCATAATCGATATATATATATATATATATATATATATATATATATATATATATATATATAATTACATATACTTTGAATTAAAACTATGACATTATATATTTTTGTGAAGAAATAAACAATGTGTGTATATATTAGGCTATGTAGTAACAAGAAACGAGAAAGTTCATATAAGATCACAAATACATTCATAAAAATTTTTTTTTACTTAAATATATATATATATATATATATATATATACATATATATAAATTGTCAGTATAAATTAAAAATAGTTTTATCACTCATGGCATGTTTTTATGAAGAATAATTCTGAATTATTGGTCTCCCCCCACCTGAAAGTGAGGTCCATCTCAGTTACGTCATTTTACATTGAGTGTGTAAAACGAATAGTTAACGCATGCACTTGATATATTATTATTCAACCACTCTATTTTCAATTAGTTAGATGAAAACAACCAATGTTCGTTTAATTATTTAAATGGATGCCATATGAACTCCACCTAAAGGAAAAATAGACTAACCAAGTTACATTAGTTAGTATATAACTGCAAATTGTCTGCGGTGCAGTGTGCGGTAGTATGTCACAGTGGTTAGAGCACCAGATTCTGGAGCAGATGTGCCTAGTTTCGAGTCCTCTCCGCGGCAAATTCTGGCCAGTACATGATGAGTTCCCAACCGGTCTACTGGATGAATTACCTTTTCTACACTATACAATTCTTTGTTTAAACTGACGTATGTAAGTAATTAATGGGTCAGGTGTTTATATCAAGACCGCAACCTTAATTATAATAATTTTTATCACCACCTGCGCAACCAATGATCGTTTAGTTATGAAAATGCACACACACACATGTGACACGCGAATATCTAATGAAAGATCAGTCTGAAGTATAAATATTATGGCTAGAGTAAATAACGCGCTTGCTTCATTAGTTTCTTTTGTTAAACTTGTGAGGCATATTGCAACTGATGAAGGCTAACGGTAAGTTAGGCCGAAATATCTTGTCAAGAAAAAACTGCTGGAACAAAGAAAGCTGCGTTAGTCAAAACGCAGATCAGGTAATTTCAATTAATTGTGGTTCGCAAAAGAATTATTCATTTAAAAATAGGTAAATTAACACATTCACTTCTTTATGTATAGTGATTTCGTAATTTAAAAAAAATTCTAATATTACACAGAATTTCTTTAGCCGCGGCTCGAATCACAGCGAAACAGCTTATATGAGTAGCTAATTCGCCTTTACATAACCAGTGCCATTTGATATATACGAAACCTTTCTTTCTGATCAATTTCATACGCCATATTTATTAATCATATTCTTGATAGCATTCTACTACTATAATTTAATTCAATATCGTACATCAATTTCACATCTTACCTGTTCTAAACTAAGAAATCTGAGTTGGCTACCTCTAATTAAAATCATGCCGAATTGTACATGCTTAAAAGGAAACAATGTATTTATACTATCATATGAATAACCTGGCTACAGCATTTGATATATTGTATTACACTAACGAAAATTTTCAACGGTTTAAACT
The DNA here is from genome assembly GCA_029291075.1 of Eudiplozoon nipponicum. Lineage (NCBI taxonomy): Eukaryota > Metazoa > Platyhelminthes > Monogenea > Mazocraeidea > Diplozoidae > Eudiplozoon > Eudiplozoon nipponicum. Next base: position 89,892 of record JAQBSW010001130.1, read on the forward strand.
CGCGTCTATGAAATTCAAAGGTACTTCATACGTGCCTCAAAAAAGGTTAATTGCACTTTTTGACGAATTTCATTGTCTCTTTTATGCTAAGTTTAGCTAAAATGACATTTTTTTCAATGCGCCCTCATATTATTTCTAAAGGCTTGCATAAACATAATTATTAAATAAAAATTTGTCAATTGTATTTTACAATTTCTTAAAATAATTTAGAGGCTTAGGCCGAATTCAACCGATGGCTCATCAATGAATTGAAAACGCAAGCGCACGAACTATTTACATTGATGCTGCTTAATTTTCAATATCCAGATCGTGTTCAATGCCTGAATAGTTGCGGCTAATACGTGAATAAATATTAGTTTGTTCACCACAAAGAGGTATACATAAATTTTTTTAACATGCATTGTATTGTTGATACATGTCACGTAATTCTATTAATCTGTCGCCTATAAACGCCTGGAATTGCTACAAAATTCTTTCGACGAAGTGTACCCCAGGTTCAGTAAAATCAATAATGTGACAAAGTTTCAGCATCCAATTGTCCAGTCTTTCAAATACGTAACTAATTTTGCTTCTTGGCCAGTTGTGCACATTAAATATATTTTTAACATCAAATTTTACATAGTGAATTCAAGTCTATAGCATTTTAGATAAATAGAGGAAACAAATATTTAAATTTGATAATTGAAACCATCCGTCATAGAGAAAGTGAACAGGAACTTTTCATTAAAAATATTTATTGAGTTAGATTTTTCTTTTTATATAGTTGTAAAAATTGGACGATATATAAAATTGCATCCCGCAAAGTACAATGCACGTTCTATCTATTTCTAGTCATCGGATGACTCGAACTGCATAAATTTACAACAAGGGCCGTATTTCGTCATAGATCCCGTAACCTTCAAAAAATGCAATAACAAAAAAACAATCTCCTCAAGTCATTATTTTCATGAAGTTTGATCAAATACACTGAGAATAGATTTTTAATTAATTTCATAACCGTAAATATTTTTCATGTTATTTCTACTATTTAAACACAAAGCATATATATGTATATATAAAGATGGAGAAAAAACAGCTCAAATCAATGTAGCCTAGTTAAATGCTGGAGAACCGTGAACTAATTATCTGACTTAAATTTATAAAAAAATATTTGATAAATTAGTCAAAAACTTTCAAATAACGTAGGCAAATAAAGTGCAGAGTTTTGAAAATAAATAGAACAGACGTTAATCCATAATTCGTTCTTGACGGAAAGGTTGTCCATTGAACTCATATGCACATTGGAAATGTGTGCATGGTAGAAATGCTGCATTTATATTTGACTAAAACGATTGTCGTAAGCAATGCTGATCCCGAAGTGGTATCGCGTTAAGACATGCGTTTCTTCTGAACAAAAAAATTCACAAATTGCAGCCGGCCTTTCTCGCGAAATTTCCTATGTATCCCTTGTAATCGGGGACAAACTAACAATGAATTCTGTAAACGTAATTCATTTAATCAATTTTATATTGCTTGTTGTTGTTCCCTTATCTACAGCACTCCTTTCATATTTACAGCATGAATTAAATGGATCGCACATTTTGCGACGTATCGTATAATTAGTTATCGTCAAAAATCAATATGTGCGAGCTCGTTATTATTATAGGCCTGTGAGATATTTATCTATTTATGATTGTATGTTGCAGGATAAATCTATTAAGTCAAAGGATATAATACTTAAATCATGTTGTTTTCTTAATTTATGCCCACTTGAACACAAGCAGAAATTTATCATTAATTTCAAGTACAATAATACATTTACTTTTCATGCGAATATATGGAACATGTAATAAAAAAAATAGCATCCGAATAATTAATTTAAACATGGACATTCAAAGCAAAGCCAATCATAACCAAATTCTAAAACCCTCTTAAACGACACTTAAAAATGATTTCCAGAGCATATCGTATTGGTCAAAAAGAAATACAAATAGAAAAATAGGTACGCAAAACATTTAAAGATTTGAAAATAAATTTACATAACGTCATTAATGAAAATCAAACTTTACATAGTGATGAACAAAAATCAAATATATTCATCAAAATCACGTGCTCAGTAAAACTATAAAAAGTAAGCGTTAATCAGTTGGAATTCGTTATTTCCTGAAAATAGCACAAATAGTATAATGCAGCACATCTTTTATTATTGTTTGACAGATCCAATTAAAAGAACATTAGTTGAGTGAGAGATAATAGAATTTAGTTTTAGTCAAGGTTGCGATCTTGGAATTAACACCTGATATAAAAGAAATAGATACTGCACTGTAGTGGATATATATATATATATATATATATATATAATTAAGAATGAAGAACACTTTAATAACAAAGTGGATAAAGGCCATTTATTTCGTGAATAATAATCATCTCTTATACAATCATACATATTTATACATTTTGGGTTTACAATTGATTATGCTAGTGGTAACAAATCTGACTCGTTTTTACTTCTGTTTCTTGTTTTGGCTAGTTGGTGAGTGTGTATGCGTTTGTGTTTGTATATATATATATATATATATATATATATATATATATCATAATTTTTAAAGTTCTCAATTATCAAAAATGAACTTGTTTGAATCTTATTGAAAAAGTAAAATGGAATGTGGGTCAATCAGAGATGTGACAAATATTTCTTTCATTTATCTTAAATTCAGATGCAATAAATGTAAACGCTTTATTTCTGGTCATATATATGATTATATTATTCTGCATTTCCTGCATTTTATTGAGACTTACTGAATTTTAATTCACTACCGGGTTGCTTAATTTGAGTTAATCTATTTAACAATATCAAATAAATATTTTATGAGTTTATATATAATGACGATCAATAAAATAGTGATTCGCTTTATTCGTTTATCCGAGTTATTAAATCTCGGGTCGGTCTGTCTACATTAGTTAAAGAACTTCCGGCAGCCTAATATGTCGATCAAGCTCCGTTAGCTAGGGATCACAAATTGTAAGAAAAGATAGAATATTTGAATCGCAATCCCGATGAGTACAATTTAATTCAAACTTATAAACTAATTAAACATATCTAAAGTGTTGTCAATTTTTAAGCTGAAGCACACTATGCAATAACAACGTCGCCAGTAAAAATTTTAAGCATCATAAGAATCTGATGCCAAGCATTTACAAGATTTCAATATTTAGGCTTAAATTTCTTTCGCCAGAAATTTAAGTGTTTATTTTATTTAAAAATATACAGAAGTATGTTCAAAATATATAATTTTGTGCTTCAAAGAATTCACTTTTTTGCGTATTGGAAAGAGAATTTGTATCGATTTATATGAATTATGCTTCGGAAAACTCATAATACTGGTCAAAAGTAATTAACTTTATTTTTTAACTTTTCATAAAACAAATTCCATACCATATATTGGGTTGAATGAGCAGGATACCAAATCTGAATACTCTCCTGCAATCCGTTCGTCCGCAATTTCCTTCACTTTGAAAGAATAGTTTCCTTTTTCCATTCCCTTGTATTGCACAAGATCTAATAGGTCGAAATTGAAATAATATTTATTATTGTAGAACATATTAGAAAAAATATGTAATTAAATACTCGGGTTTATTAATGTAGGAATTTTTGAGTCCTCTTAAAAACTGATCTGACTCGCATTTATTGTAATATTTCAAATTTAAATATTTGAAATCCATCTATAATAATTATGGAAAAGGGATGAAAAGCAGCCACAATATTTACTAAACAGAGATCCAGTTCAATTGTTATAGTCATTTAACAGTATTCTTTACGTTAAATTATATTTTAACCAACAATTTATTATATGCCTGGATTATAGCACTACAAATGTTTCATAAATCTACATTCTCATTTAAGCATGTCCAATTTTCCTTGGTTTTAGATTTATTTTGTACTTACATTTGAAATTTTTGCAAATTTTTGCAAAATAATGATGAAATAATTAATAAACATTATATATAAATTGTTACAATTCTACATGTAGAACATTTTTGTAAATAGTTTAGAATTCAAAATTTCGGGATGTATTTATTAAAAAAATAAATTCTATGAAACATTTGAATGTTATTTGTCAAACGTTTTTGTTTTAAATTAAATAACTTCTAAGAAAAGAAATTTCTTTTATTTTTCCTTAATAGATAACAATATATAAAATGATTTAGCAATTTTTAAATAAAAATTAAAACATTATCAAGACAGATATATAGCCTACGACGTAATAGCAAGCTAAGATCTTATTTAATTTTTTATAAGGTTTTAACAGATTTTAATCATACTCCGCTTTTAGTGACTACTTACTTCTATAATGTCTGAAAGTGGTTGGTAAGTTAATATTCTGGAATAATCTAAAGCTTAAGTTTATAATCATTGCTACTTCCCAGATATCTTACGCAGATACTGCATTTGTCTTCTTCGTAATTTTAATTTGCTAGAGCGTGAAGAAATTTCGTTCTAATTAATTATGACATCGGCGCGTAATTCAAATCCTAGAGACTTTTCTCTGCATTTGCATAATTTTAAAATAATTTATCATTAATATATAAGCATCGCAACATAATAGTTAAGAATGTGTTATCAGCTACCTTAAGACAGATTTTTAAATTTATAATGAGAAAATGTTATGTCCTAAATAAGGAAATGCATCTGCACATACTAACTTTTAAAATCTTAACATTTATTTCGTGATTTAATCTTAATTTTTTACTATTTTGGTTATGAGTAAAGATAAACTCTTGCAGAAAATCTATTTTGAATTTAAATGCTAGCAATAACAGAGCACCTCATCAATTCGCATTATATCACAAAATATTCGCAGTAACTGTAAAGGTGTATCACAAGTATGATAGGCAGATGAGTGAGCAATAATATAAATAATATATTGTAATATTATCAATTAAAAAGATAATTGCAAAAGGATTTTACAAACGTTAATATTTGAAAAAGTTTGACAAAGAATTTAATAGTATTTCTTACATGGAGAGTCCTTTGTAATCACTTCGTGCTTTGTTGTTTGTGGGTCGTACCATGTCAGCATGAAACGCAAAGGACAGTGTCTATTTTCTCTCTTCCTCATAACGATCCACCTAGTATTAACGCCATTATCAAACGCAGTACACATTATCCTATATGGGCGATTAGGTACTAGACATTGATTTGAAAAGTTTTATCGAAATAATGTCAATGTTCTAAAATTAATTTTTCAACGTATTCAAATAAATAATACAAATTTAGGTTTTATTCGTATGTGATTCATGTTATTGTATAGTATTTCACACATAACTGCATTTATTTTCAGACTTTATTCTATTAATGCTTATTATGTTACTAATTATCACTTTAATGTCATTTTTAATATTTGTATATCAATGTTAGAAGCAAAGCTTTGCATAATTCAGAATAACGGGACAGATCAACTTTTCGTTATTCACTCCTTAATATTATTCTAAAAGCAATTAATCCACGTAAACTCGCCTCTTTCTTTTTGCCATTTAAGAAAAGGATGGAATTTATTTTTCAGTTTTATACAAAATACAACCATTTTTCTGTACATCGCTACAGCTGCGTAGTTATATGTTTTACTATATAAATTAGTTTCAAGCTGGAAATTTCACAAATTTGTTTTTAAGCTTGACGTCATAACGCACTGAAAAATAATAATTAGTATACTATAACGACAGGATTTTGTTTTATATTTGTTTGCACAAACTAAGCATTTCAACAAATAGCAATTATATGTCATTGACTAAACCCATTATGTCCCCTTTCGAAACTATTTATTAGTGGACAGAATTGACACGACCAGGTTTTAAACGTAAAATAGCTGGTTCAATTTCATTTAACGTATATTTTACGCCATGTTTTCCACACAAAAGTCATTTTCAATCAAATATGGATTTATATGCAAAATAGCTCATTATTTTTTATACAAGGTAAATTGGAAGTAATTTATCACAAAATTATGCATGCTTTATCAAAGCCGTTTCAATCTCATTAACTGCATGAGTTTTTAGGTGAAAAAATACTTGATTCATGATTTTATTACAACGACTTCTTCTCATTTTGAAGTTAAAATCATATAAGCGCAATTTCAAAAGTATATTGAGCGTTTTCCCGAATGCATTCGCACTTTGAAACCAAAAGCGTTTTTTTTCGGAAATACGTTTGATTATATTCACCATACTTTTCAGATATACCAAAGGGTTTTAAAAATAATTTTTGACTTGAACAAATATAATAATTAAATTAATATATGAGTGTCATTTTAATTTAATTTGAATTCGACCTATAATATCAAATATTCATCTATTGTACTTAACAATTTTGTCAACCTCAACTTCAAATATTCTTCTAGACGATGCTAAAATGCAATTGATCGTTCTCGTATTTTCTATCGTGGTTACATTTCATTCATTTCTAACGCGAAACGTTTATTTTAAAACAAAAATTGATTTATTTTTTTAATTAATCTAAAACCATAAAACAATATCTATAGCTTCACTTTATTAGTTTCCATTTATTTCATTATAATGTTTGATTATTTTGTGTAGGAAACTTAATGAATACTGTTCTCAATTATGAGAAATAACGGATTATATATTCAAACGACAAACACCAATCCTACAACATATATGCATTTGCCAGTATAAACTAAGCATTCTTTAATGTAGGAAAGGCAGTTCATCCAGTTGAACGATTTCGTCCTTATTGGAAACTTTGCAATAAATGTCGAGACTTTTGCTGTGGACGAGGCTCAAATCTGGGCCTGTCTGCATCTGAGTCTCTGATTCTAGCAATTATTTCACCCAGCCGCTGAAGACGTGTTTATTTTTGAGCCACGAAAACTGTCTCCTGGATGAATTGCCTTTCATACATAATATAATGGTTTGGTTATACTGACAAAATTATATATATTTCATTGGATTGATTTTTATATCAATATCACAAATTGAAATTTGAAAAATTGATCTGCATTTCAGTAAAACGTGATTTCCATATAAGGCATGAGAAAAATTAGCAAAAATAGAATAAGCCAGGGTCATACGTTAAATTCTGCGAGAAAAATCTGATCACTATAAGCAAATAAAATATTTTTTCTGAAATCTGCAGTTTCGTAGTTGTTTTAGAACATTTCCCATTGTTAAAACAGATAAATATTCTAAGGTATAATAACTCCAACAATATTTATGGAAAAAAATTCCGTGTGCATTATTTACCAATGATGTAACCCTTTCATGAAGCAAATTTGTTTTCTATAATTATTGATAAAATATATTGTTGCGACGTTTATTATTTCTCAAGTTGACTTTCAAATAAATTCTTACCATAGGGTATTGTTTCATAACTTTCAAATGATGAACTGCTTATGACATTGTCCATAGTTATCTGATACACATTAAGGAAGATTGGCCGACAGGCTTCATAATCCACGATTTTTATTTGCAATGATTCCGACGAAATATGACCTACGTTTCCGTCCCATGTATATTCCCATTCCACATTGTACGATTTGATCGGATTTGTCTTAATATTCTCGGGCTGAACAATATGAATAGTAATAGATCCCGATTCTTTTTTTACACGATAGACAAGTTCCTCAGCTTTGACTATTTGGTTTTTTAAAAATACAATAATAAGGTAAATAAAATTTAAACATAGACTACTCTTCATTTCAAGATTTAATTAACAAATAGTAATGAGGAAACATTTTTTCATTTGTTGGCGAATCATTTTGATTGATTACTTACATACTTGGTACTCTTACTTCGTGACATCTAGTAATTTTTAAGTTGCTTTACATAAAAATGGCAGGATAAAAATTTCTAGTCGAAAATACGCAGCTTAAAATTTACTAATGTCAAATTGCTATTGTTTTTTTAAGAAATGGGACGCGGACGTGTTGAACATTTTATTATAGCTTCAATGTATATATTTATTGGATAACTAGCCGAGGTTCCCGGAGCTGCCCGGGACGAATTAATAAAAAATCTTTAATGTCATATCTTTAAACGTCAAAAAATTCTTTACATAGGGAAGTACCGGCAATTAGAGATTGTATAACATAAACATAATTGTGATAAGCACAATTCCATAATTATATGTTCGGAATACAGATTATCGGTGTTAAAATAATAAGTTTTCCTTCATGGAGTTGAACCTCAAGATTAAATAGTGAAATTTTATTGATGTAAATTCTATGGCTACATCTGGTTACTAATTGGTGATAATAAATAATTTGATATTGGCTAATTCCTATATGAAACAAATTTGAAGGTTGTTTAGTAACTTTGAACAATGCGACTTGTTAACTTCAACATATGCGCATTAACATTACCGACGTAAGAAAACATAAAAAGGCTGATGCATTGGATTATATATTATTAACAGAAAGGCCACATCAAAATGTTCCATAATATAAAAATTCTACCAAAAAACATCTATTCAATATAATACAAAATATTTTTGTAGTGCCTTTAAATATACAACACACGATAGAAATATTTAAACATGGAGAGAGTGTGAAATAATGGAAACAACCAATCAATTGCGTGCGTCACCTCCAGTTCAAGCTCAATGCCTGAACATGCTTCTTCTGCTTGCATAAATCCGACTTCAATTTGTTTATCCATAAGGCTTCGTATGTGATAAGGTAAACCAAATTTCCGATATCGCAGACTACAGATCTTGCCCTTTTTAATTTATTCAATTGTCTGACTTAATTAGCATGATGATTGAACTTAAATTAAATATAAAAACATATATATTGGGGCTCAAATGTCAAAAAATAATCTTGCACACAACCAATCTGATTAATATACAGATATTGACCTTCCCAGGAGGCGTTAGAATTGGTTTAGCAAAATTGTTGTCGCTCGCACAAGTTACATTTTTTCACATTCCACGCGTTTCGACAAATTTAATGAGCAGTTTGTAAGTTAATGATGAACCACCTGCGGCGTAATTTAAACAACAATTAAAGCGTGTTCTAAGTAGACAGCGAGCGCAACCAACAAGAGAACACCATCCGCTAGTGTATATTTATAAATCTTTAGACAAATATAAGCAAGCCTTCGTTAGAATTGTTGCTTTGCAGTCGAAATTTAAGCCAAATTATTCTGGTCTTCTTCAGATAACCCAGCGCGGTTCGGCGTTCTTCGTAATTGATTATAGCGGAAATTATAAACCAGTATCCATTGATCGATTAAAGGCTGTATATTATTTCCGCAGTAGAACACCAATGAGAAAGGGTTTGGATAATAATCATGAGCAGGGGCCATTATTGTGTTATGAGCTAACGAGTAAGTCCGAGCCTAAATAGCCAAGGGGCATAAGAGGAACTACATCTGAGCACACCCAAGATATAAGATCAATTGTATACCCATGAATACGATTCAAATTTGACGTACAATACATCAATTTTGGCCATTTTTATTCGTGTATGTGCAAAACTCGAACTTCGGGTTGACAGTCGTGTTTATTCATGCGCGAAATATTCCATTTCCATAAATTAGGTTATTTTTCTATAACATTCATATCTCTTCAACGGTCAATTGTTTGTTTTAACGCTCTACCCTATATAACTGGTATCTAAGATGAGCTTGTGCGGGCTGATTGTAGGTGTCATGAGAAATGTGTGATTAGTCCTCACTGTCAAAAGCTGTTTTTCAAATTTAAATTAATAAAAAAAGTTATTAAATATGAATTATAAAACTTTTGTTCAATAAATTATTCATTGTGAAGCCAATGATCATTTTTACCGTGTCGACCACAAAGATGGCAGACATGTATATTATATTAATGCTAGACAAAACAAACTGAAAATCTCAGCGAGGAGAGTGTTTGAGAACCCAGAATAATAATAATTTTGGGTGCATCACCTAATATGCAGGTTAAATTTCCGAACATGCCGTTTCTATTTGCATAAATTAGATATCAATTAGTTTATCAAAACCGATAAATTTGTTGCTAATAACTTTTTGTCTTAGTATATGGTAATTATCTCAATGGTCACATCAGGTGGAAAAAAGTGCGAGGTTTGATTGATGCTTTGCGCAATTGTAGACGTTTTTTCGACATTTAATTTGACACAGGCTTTGTGTTTGCAGTCTAATTTTACTCTGGTAATAAATTCGATAGGCCTGCGTAAGTCGATCGACAAGGCAGCCTTCTGCACTGCAAAGTAATCTATGCCGTCGACATTAATTTCCATACCTCTATAATTGTTGTTAAATCCAAAGGAGTCGTTTGAAATAAACACCAAAGTTTATCAACCTTAAATATGCGTTTTAATGCTGCTTTAAATCTCTTCTTTGTTGTGCGGGAAACAGAACCCACTTAAATCTAATGTTTAAATTAATATTTTTTCTATTGTGTTCCCACACGTATCCGTTTATATTTTTCGTTTAATTAACAATTAAATCAATCAATTATCAAGGCTATCTATCAGATATAAGGATATTTTAGCGTTCATTTTTTCGTCATCTTTGTTTTCCTTTTCCCATCTCTATTATAGAAACATTTAAACGGTACGGTTATTTAAATTTCATCTAATTTATTTTATAGTCGATAACTATTCATAAGTAATAATATGCGCAATAACTTCAAAATAGATTAATTCAGCATTTCGTAAGTCATAAATTTATTTATAGTTTGTCTGCATTCCACAAACCGTGTCACACCACAGCAAACTGGTATACCATTTTTCAATATGTAAAAACGAAGTAGTAATTGCATTCCGAAATCTGATCAAAAATACGATGATTTGCCAACTGCAAAAAATAATCAGAAATGAGAATATGGATTGCAAAAACCAAGACAAGTAATACACCATCAGATAATTCGTTCTTTTTTACACTGTATTACGTTTGTAACGAGTGGGAAGGACTTCCATTTCCTTTAATTATTGTTATAGAATACTACAGCATGCACGTTAATGTTACCTTAGGATTTAATCATGGGCCAAATAATATATCTGAAGACAGTTTAAAAATATTAATTTCACTTTTACACGTTAGATAAATTCCCAATTCAAGTTTCCAATATTTTAATTGTTTTATAAATAGCAACTAATATTTCTGTTGAATGCAATATTTCGATAGTTGTAAAATTGTAGAAAAAGATTTTTTACTTAATATCTATTTAAATTTGCCAAAATTAAGGAACTTTATTTAAATTCATTTGATAACGACTTACCACCACCGTAACGTCCATAGAATTGAAAATATTTAGAGCGACTTCTGGAGCCGTCCATAAAATTTGCGTACAGATTTATCCTATATTGTTTATTCGGTATAATATTTTTCATTAAATAACCTTTTTTGAAAAATATGAAAAAAAATATTTTTATGCATTAAATATAACTATTAATTTAGAATCGTTAAAAACGAACTGCCTGTTTATGATAGTAAGCAAAGATCCCACAAATTCATTGCGTAATTAATAAAATTCAGCAAGATGTCTGGCCGATTAGCAGCAGAACAGGACTTTAATTAGTGATATTTTCAAATTGGCTATTAGCCCGCAAGTAAATGTACCTCTACGTTTTCTTGTTTTTTATCGTTAATTTATCGCTAGCTAGTCACTTTTTATTCGCATTGGACTTCCATTTAATTAAAAAGTTATTAAAACGTAGCATTCACGCTCAAATCTCGTCAGAATATCCGCGTACGTTGAGCTTATAGAGTAAAATTGAATTTTATTAAAATGAGACAAAAAGAGTTTAAAGCAGAACATGGATATCAGCTGGGTTTTGAAATCTATATAAAATGGCTAAATAGATTAAGAATTTAGTTTATACAGTTTATAGAGCTTAGATGCAACTACAAATAAGATAAAATTGCAACACGATGTTTCGAGGAGCTCGACTTCTTGTTAACTACAATATGTTTGCATCTTTATAATAATGTAATTATATATTACAGCTTAGATGCAACTTCGAATAAAATAAAATTGCAACACGATGTTTCGAGGAGCTCGACTTCTTGTTAACCATAATATGTTTGCATCTTTATTTATCATTTGCAAATGTTTCATTAGGAAAACAAAAAATGAGTTTCCAACTAAAACAAAATTATAAATGTAAAGTCAGAATACATTGTACAAAAAACATTTTTATTGGGTTCTGTTTCCGTCTAAAATTTCTTCCTGCGCAAAAGTATTTTTGTTCAAGCAAGCCGTTATTTAATACGCATCTGTTAATGGATTTCGCAAAATATTTACATTAGAACTATCAGTAATTTAAACGTAGAACTTGCTGTACACGTTGACTTTTATACACGTTATGCTTTTTCGACTTCAACCGTTGTTTCGACACATTTTAAAATATAATAATAATAATAATAATAATAATAATAATAAAATAATAATAATAATAATAATAACAATAATAATAATATAAAAAGTTTCAGCGTTGAAATACGTCGCGTTATAATTAAGTAAAATTTAATAAATGAAAACAACTTGTAGAATATGAGCTTTGACAAAATTAAAAATAATTTATTATTAGTAATTTATATTTATAAGTATATTAATAAGGGACAACGTCCTTCCTTCACACTCATGGGATGATCCCTAATAATCTCCCAAAAAAATTATATATATATATATATATATATATATATATATATATATATATATATATATATGAACCATACAGTTGTAAAATATAAAATAATTGGACACATATTTCATTACATTTATACTGAAATTGGACGAAAATATGTTTATGTTTCAGATGTCTAATCGATTTATATACGTAAGGAAAATGTTTAAAAAAATGCAATTAAACAATTTTTTGACATCTTACTTGTTTCGTTCGTGGAAACAATTTTCTCGTCGTTGTTTACGTTTATTGTGAAATTCAAAACACAAGCATAGACACTGCTGTCACTGAGATTCCATTTTAAATTCACGTTATTTGAATAATCCATGTTATCTGCAGACAAACTGGATATACGAAATTTGCCTTGAAAACAACATTAAGGACAATTGCGTATTCTATCAGAGTAAATGTTCAAAATCAAAAAATTATCAACTCTATTAAAACATATTTTGAATAGTATAGGCCAAGCCCTCTGTCATTGAATTAAATGTAATTTAAATGTGTACCTTTTTGTTTCAGTAAGTCTTCTATAATTTTGTATTTACTGAAAAATTGTTTTTTACCTCCACTTGGCTCTTGTATTCAATATGAATAATATTTCTTTCGGGTTTTAACCTAACTTTTAATTTTAGAAGTAACAAGTTGCATGAGAGGGAATAGATTATTTACCTAATTCTTGGTTAGCGTTCCGATTTGTTTGCTTCCGCTGTCTTCATATTTCCCTCAGATATTTCGATATCCGTATACGGATACCTTTTTTTAATGGCAAGAACATTACCTGCTCAGTTGACAATCAATATTTCAAGTGGATATTTTAGCTTAAACTACCCCATTTATAATTGTTGTTAGATCTCTTAAGCATAACTTGGTTTTTTTAATACTAAGTAAGTGTACGTCAAATTCTTTTGTGTATATGTTTTCCTGTGTAAACTCTACGAAATTAGATTACAGTGATTTATAATATCAATTACTGATGACTCACATGATAAGCGTACGATATGCCTGTGTGTATTTGCTCTTATTTGTCTTGGATTGAGGAGTAATGACTTACTACACGTGTACACTCATCCCAGTGAAATGACAGTGATTTAGCAACATCTGATTATTCACTGGGTTAGCGTATGCCACGTCTGTGTGTTTGTGTGTATGTCCGTGAGCGTTTGCTTAAGACTGAGAAATAATCTGTTACCGTCAAGTGTTACAGTCATTCAAGTGAAAATAAATGATAACTGTCATTTCTTAATGCACGCGCCAAACATATTTTTACACGAACTTTCCTAAATTAAGTAATTACGAGTGACATCCTGGTGAGGCGGGGGCAAGATACTATGAATCCAGTAAATAATTAAGAGTTATAAAATAAAATTAGATATGGATATATTTTTTTAATAGGGTAGAAAGTTAAAATAAAAAGGGTCGTAAAAGAAATTGGAACTGCCTGATAAAGAAAGATAATATTAATAATACAAAGAAAATTTGCATTTTTTAAATTTTTTTATTATTAAACCCTCCCATCATACAAATATAATTGTTTGTTAAAAGGCGCTACACTAAAAACCGAACGTAAAATAATAGATAAAATAAGAGAACAAGTAAGCAAAGATGAAATTATAAGATAATCAGAAAATAAATTAAGAGATATTGAATTACTGACCGTTCCCATCTGAAAGTTAATATCAGTCTAGTGTTCTTTTTTTGCTTGAGCAAGTTTCCGATTCTGATTCGTGCAATGTTCGTTTTCTACCATTATTTAATGCTGTATTCCAAATTGGACCTGGTGATTTGCCTACAGCTGTTTCATTCATGATGTCATTTCTCGATTTAATTCCGATGGATTCTCTAATCCATCTTGTCGACCTGCTACGGCCACAAATTGATATACGTCTGCACTCATCCCAATTAATTGAGTGTCCTATTTCTACTGTATGGCGTGCAAGATCCGAACTATTAACATGGACATACTTGCATGCGGTTATACGTTCCACTCTTCTTACCTTAATTGGGCGCATAGTTTCACCTACATTCATCAGATTACAGCCGTTACATGGAATTTCATATACTCCTGATATGTCTAACAGTTCTATTTAGGGATGAATTTTATAAGCAGATTAGAGATGTTCCAATGGGACAGCCACTGTCAGTTCCAATAGCTAATATCTTTATGCATTACATGCAGAAAACCCTCTTGGATATAACACCCCTAAATCCAAAATTGTATGTACAATATTTGGATCATATATTAGTTATTTGGAATCACGGGGAGGATCAATTAATAAATTTCTTAAACATAGCAAATCAGGGTTTTATGCCTGTAATGCATAAACATTAGCTATTGGAACTGACAGTGGTTGTCCCATTGGAACACATCTAATCTGCTTATAAAATTCATTCCTAAATAGAACTGTTAGACACATCGGGAGTATATGAAATTCTATGAAATGGCAGTTATCCTATTAGTTTCACTTGAATGACTGTTACACGTGCCGGTATCAGATTATTTCCCAGTCTTAAGCAAACGCTCACGTACATCCACACAAACGAACAGACGTGGCATACGCTAATCCATTGAATAGTCAAATGTTCTTAAATCGCTCTAATTTCACTGGGATGAATGTACACGTGCAGTAACAGATTACTCCTCAATCCAAAACAAATGCGAACAAATACACACAGGCGTGACGTATGCTTATCTATTGAGTCGTCAGTAATTGTTACTAAATCACTGTAATCTCAATTCAAAGAGTGTACACATGAAAACATATACAAAAACCAATTTGACATACACTTATCTAATAGTAAAAAAATATTTTCTGCTTAAGAGATATAACAACATGTATAAATGGGGCAGTTTAAACTAAAATTTGCACTTGACATATTGTTTGCCTACTAAGTAGGTGATGTGCTATCCATTGAAAAAGATATCTGTTCAGGAATATCGAAATATCTATGGCAATCAGGAAGACAACGGATGCAAACAAATCGGAATGCCACCCGAGAATCAGGTAAATTACTTTTAATTTCATGGAAACATTCAAAGAAATTAAAATGTTACACATATATGCTGAAGAAGTACAACATAAATAGAAGCCTACTTAATTAAATAACAAAAAAATTCTAATTTGTGACAGACTGACAAAGTATTAAAGAAAAAACCGAAATATATTCAACATGTTTCTAAAAACCTTTCTATTTAAAACATTAAACCATAGCATATTTATTATTGCGACGATATCATATCCAATTACGTTTATTGACACTTTTCGCTTATTTGCATAATTTTTAAAACATAAATTTTAAAATCCAATTGACGGAGTTATGTTTGTGCGTGGGTTTATGTTGTGGATTGTTGAATTGTTGCATGTTTTACATACGAAATTTCTTAATGTACTGCAGACACGGCTTTTATTTTAATTCTGCCAGTAAGTAGAATAATGTCGCTAAACATAAGAATTCTTTTATTTTGGTTGTGACGCTCTCAACTATAAATTGACAAATCTTTAGCCACTGAACTGTATATTGCATTGATAAAAATGGTATTACGAACCGTATAGATAATTGAATTCAGCTCCTTATAAGTCCCATGATTCGAACGTTTGTTTGAATCGGCTATGATAAATAGTCTAACTTCGAGTAAATTCTTATCCTTAGGATAACAATACGGAAATACTACTGCACACCAAACTATTTCTCGTGATTAAGACACGTTAATATAATTTAATGCAATATTTATTTTTTAAATTTAAATTTAAGTAGAATATTGTAAGGTACCACTAACCATAAAACGCATGCGGGTATTCGATTTCATCGATTGTTCATGCCGGCTTTAACAAATAATAGTTTCCAGGAAACTTTGGTGCTTAGCCCCTTTTGGTTTCATTAGTCATTGAAAGATGCCTCGTTTTATATGTTTATTTAATTCAAATTTGAGATTAACTATTATTTTAAAATAAGACTATACAAATTAAATTAACTAATCCTTCGCGAATAGTGAATTGTATAACGACATCAAACACTTATCTCTCTGCAGATTCGAATATAAATGCACATTTAATCTAGCCTAATTAACAAAAATTGTATCATTCCGAAGCAGGAGCAAAAATTATCCTTATTTAAATAGACAAATTACTATAAACGCTCTTTGTCGAAATATTTTCAAAGTTTTGATTTATTTTAATCAATCACGTGGTAATGAAACTGATTCTTTTTATATTATGAAATACGAAATTGAATGCGCAATGTTTTCTAAATAAACGACGTGATATTCATTCAAACTGTTGCTAGGTCTTTTAAATTAGTTGGAAAATTCGTTTTATTCAAAGTGTGCTAGATAAAAAATTATATTCCTCAAAATTTCTAATTTACATATATGTACAGAAATTTATGTTGTTACCAGGAGTACAAATATTCATAATATTACTTTTTTATTTTTTATTCATGATTATTTTGCTTTTTTTCTGACTTGCACTTTTTTATTTCAGACTAAACATCTACATAAGAATACTTTTGATTTTTTAAAATGGTTTTACCACATTAAATTGTAAAGTAGTTGTAAAGTGGTTTTACCTACCCTCTAAATAATATAAAATAATTTGCTCTATCCATATTTTTGATTGGTTAAATTTTACTTGATATATTTATTTTATAATCTTACTAATAAAATAATTTATTAAACTTACGATGGCCTGGTAACATAAAATAAATAAATAAACAAAAGCTTCGACAGATGGATAGTAAAATCTCAAGATTACTTTTGCTCATCATGCTTTTAAATGTTCTAACTTTCAATTTCTTAACCTGCATAATGTACCGCTTCATAATGGAAATATGACAGTAAAAATTTAAAGTCAATAGTGGCGTTTATCGAATAAAGTCAGGCTTCGTGATTTGCCTTATCACTTTTATATTTTTCGATTTAATGAAAACCAAGCATTTTGTAGACTAATGATTTTCTCGTGATATTTTCATTTAACGTATAGCAAATATAAATTATTAATTTTAAACTATAAGTTTTAAATTCCATTTAGTAGAAAAATGCGACATAAAAAAAACTAATTGGATAATTTGTTAAATATAATCTCTGTCTTTGAGAGTTAGAACGCCAAATCATGCCACGACAAGAACAAGGAAACGCATTTTAAATACGGAAAAGAAATATGAAATAAAATTTCATGAATATGGTTTGTTTAAAAGCAATATATTCCGGAAATTTTACTCAAGCTGTGTTATTCAGCTTGGGCATAAGAATAGTTGGGAACAACTAAGTGAACATCTAGATTATGTTATCTGACATCAGACAGCAACGTATGAGCCGCGCAGCAATGCCCATTTCTGTACCACCATTTTATTGATTCAGGGTTTTGCAATCCCCGTGGCTACGAAGGCTGTCCACTAACAGCGGAAGAATTATCAGAAAGACAGTTCCGGACGTGCAATTTTGCCAAACATTTTATAAAGAACCCGAATAAATCATTTCTCATTGTGTGAAGAACCTTTTTTAGGCAAACATAAACAACTGTTAACGCTTTTTCTGATATTCAGCATTTATTTAGACTATGAGAACAAAACAGGCGCCAGTATCCATAGCTTCGTTATAATGATAATACAGATGATTCATTTTTGCCCTGACATCAGAAGGTATTTTCAGTGCGTCAATTCAAACTGTGTTTAAAATTAACTAAGGAAAGTCCGAGTACGCTGATGAATCAATATTAAAATGAAGCACATTAAAATGGACGATATTATGAAATTCAATATATAAATATATATCCGGCATGTAAATACAGTGGGGAAACCGTGTTTCTTTTGGAGAGTAATTAATAATGATATTTCTTGTTTTAGGTTTAAAAAAGAATCGATTTATAACTTTATATGAATAAAAATAACCTCTTGATAGTTAAATACAATGGGGTTGGTGATTACTTCAAGCTCGCAAACTTGATTCAAAGCATTGTTACCACCACCTCGCGCAATCAATTATTGTTAAATTGTATTGTCTACATATGTATATGTGGCGAAAGTTGCAACAGTTAATGTTCGTGACTGCATAGAAATTGTGCAGCCGACATTTCTAGTCAAGTTCAATGTATGCAAGACTGTTAGAGGGAGAGCCGCGTATCTAAATTTGATTTATATATATTCAATGCAGTTTGATCCTCGATAGTCAGTTTGCCGTCGTACTCTGATGATGATCATGGAAGGTCGAAACGCGTCAGTGCGTTTCGGCTGGCGGTAGTTTTGTTATGTTGTTCGAAGACTGGTTAAATACAATGGGGTCGGTGTTTACTTTAAGCTCGCAAACTTGATTTAAAGCATTGTTACCACCACCCGCGCAATCAATTATTGTTAAATTGTATAGTTAATTCAACTTACTTTGTTTATTGTAGTATTTTATTGAGGAATTATCGACGGCTATTTTGTCTATTTTGGCAGTTAGTTTGAAGATTATTACCTGGCATTGATGAGCTTCCGGGAGGTTCACAGTTGTATTTGTAACTTGACTATCGTCTATAGAGTAATTTCTTGTATATTCTCCATAGAATGTTTCTAGGTTGTATGTGAGATTCAATGGCTTATAATCAACGTCCCACTGAACCTTTATATTTGAGCTTAAATTCGATGTGGCGCGTAAATTCGATATTGTAACTGTGCAATACGTAACAGATAAAAAATTAAGAATTAAAATATATTTTTTTAAACCAGTAAAAATAACGCATAAATGTTCATAGGTAGAAATTTAAAAAAAAATAATTTAAATACAGAAAAATATTGATGTTTTCTCAGCTATATTCAATGATCTATCCTTGCTCATATAATTGTTAACAATTTGTCATACTTCTTTGCAATAATTCTTAAAATATTTATTAATTAGAAAAAATATTTATTGCAAGTTAAAGAAAATATGCAATCGAGTGGAATTTAATACAAATAAGGAAGTAAGTTTAAACTCATTTCATAATTTTATTTTCTATTATTAAGTCACATTATACGAAACATGTCGAATAAAACAACAAATGCAGTTTTATGATGTTGTTAAACATGATATTGGAATACGTTTGATTATACGAGACAAAAATTATGGAATTTTCAATAAAATTGATAAACTTAATCTTTCAAAATTTCGATGTTATTCTTACTTTTCCTATTGATTTCGTTATAAATATATTGCAAATATACATTTTAATCCACAGTGAAGAGAATTCTTGCTGCGTCATTGTTATAAAAATTTAATATTTACCATCTTTGAGGATAAAATAAATTTCATTTCATCTGTGTTTATTTAACCAGAAATTTATACAATTCCACTTTTATAAGATTTCGTTTAACGGAACCGCCAACGTTGATTCATATAAGATATTTTTAAAATAAACAATAATAATCAGAAGCATTTATTTTTCCAATATTGTGAAATTTTCACATACCATTAGCGCATGCTACAAAAGAAGGTTAAATAGAAATATTATATTTTTTAAAGTTTAGAAATATTTTGGCGTTCGAAAACATGTACTTGAATGAACTTAGATTATTTATGCTAGCTATATTCTGTATTATTCAGTTAGTATATATATATATATATATATATATATATATATATATATATATATATATATATATATATATATATATATATATATATATATATATATATATATATATATATATATATATACGAATATATTTAGATATTTAGCATGACACATTTTGCATAGTTCTTCTCAGGTTTGTTTTCATATTTATATTTATGGAACCATATTTTAACATCACATTAATATTCAATCGTGCTCACTTTGATTTTGAACAATCACTTAATTAATCTAGAACAGAGCTTTGTTGTTCCATTGCAGCCATAGCATAGTTTTTATTTAGATCAGAGATTTATTCCTTACTTTTTTTCAGTATTTTCTTATGGCGTTAAAGAATTTAAAATGGTGGCAAATGGAGACGTCTTAGGCCGTGTGCTGATATGACTAAATTGACAGTTAATAGATAAAATATGAAGGCGTTTTATATGCCATATTTAGTATTTGTTACATCACACAGACTACTTAATCTGACCGAATGTATTTAACAAATCACAGAAAGACTATTTATTTTAATTTGGCGTCTCACATAATTCATGTTCATTTTCTGTGTCAAAATCTCTGTAGTAATTTGGTACTTGTTTTATAAGATCATTCTAGTAAAAAGTACGTGGTATTAATATTACCACGTCAAAATTTTACTTTTAATCAAGTTTGCGATCACGACATAAATACCAATCCTATTATGTACATACGTTTTTCTGTATGAACAATTGATTGTATATTGTTGAGAAGCAATTTCATCCAGTAGACCAGTTTCGTCATTATTGGAAACTCATCACGTACTGTCAAGAATTTCCCGCGGGTCGGAATCAAGTCTGGGTTTGTCTGCTTCGGAATTTGTTGCCATAATCATTGAACCACCCTGCTGCACAAGCAATTTTAAGTTATACATTAACTAATGTTTCGTCGTTAGCCTGTCCGTTGTGTGGAACATGTATATTGCATACGTTTAGACCCCCAATTTCCAAATAACCATTCCTAATCTCTCATTTTATATCACATGCCACACCAAATAGATAGTGGTATATGTGCCATGCTCTCTCTCTCTCTCACTATATATATATATATATATATATATATGCGTGTTTCTACGTATGATTTAAGATAAATGCAGTTCACAACAATTAGTGCTTTAATTTCATTTTATAATCTTGGATAGCATGGCTTCTGGCTGAGATTAAATGTTGTGGCAATTAAATTCAAACATAAAATTGAATACTCAATATAGCAGATCCCTCTTATGCGGAACACTTAAACTGTAAGCAATGCGCGACATCGTTGTAAAGGACGTTAGGTTTCGAGGCTTTTCTTCAAATTAATCCTAGTTTCGGCTGTTCTGACAATACTGATGATATTGTTTTCCGCTATACATTTTAATATCTGGTTTATTCTGACATGTCATTTTATATAATACACTGAGTGAAAGAGCCAAATATCGGAGTATTTTATTTGACCATATGAACTATGACTTTTGTTTATTTTCTAATCGAATAAAGCTGTCAATTGATCGTGTATCATTAAAGCCATATTAACTTTTCTTTATAGCAAAAATCTTACAAGTAGGCCACATTATTTGGTCTATCACGAAATAAATATTTCAGTAAGGTGGTTTTTGACCAGTTTATTTGTAGAACCATTTTTACGTAAAAAATTTTAATAAAGCTAAATCAAATTTAATGACAATACAGCAATTGTGTGGTATGAAAAATTTCTGCAGATTACTATTAATAATACATTTTAAATTTTAAAATTTAACCATCATTAATTTTTCAACATAATTTATGTCAATATAATCTTTGTGTTAAGCTGTTTATTTTAAAAATTATATTGCGCATAAGTAGGCTTAATTGTGCTTGAAATTAATTGATTTAAAACAGCACACAAATTCTGTTTGAAATCCAAATCAAAGCCAGTTAACATTATCCATTGAGTAATATACCAAAATTTAATCTCGATGAATACGTAATGCACCCGGAAAACGTAATTCGGCAGAATTTATATAGCATCAAACACCGATCTACACACGATCTCCAGAAGTAAGCACCATTCTGTTATTAAATGAAAGGTTGTTTACACAGGATAATGTAGCAGTTCCTCCCGGGAGAGACATATTGCTTCCACATTTTTTAGTTATTGTTGTTTATTTGTTATATTAAATACAAAATGTTGGTATTTCTCATCTTAATATTAATAATATCATTATTTTTGTATATTACTTCGAAAATTGTTGTCAATCTCCTTTTGAGCTGCACTGTTCGTAGTTCGCAATAAAGGAAATTCTAGTAGTAGTCACTTATTTTAAAAAAGAAGTAGAATGGCAACGATCACAATTAATACGAAAGAGCTCAGTTGTTTGCAATGACTTACTAGGCCAAGCAGTCAATTAATTTAATGTTTATTAATAAAATCATTGCTTCGGTCATAATTGAGCTGGTAATTTTTAACGTAACCACCGAAATTTCCATTCAAACATTTGAACATGTTCAGTTAAATAAAATCTATACTCAAAGCATTTCTTGATTATTCAATGAGCACTGTCTTTGACTAAATCCTCGTTTTAACACAATTTTAACGTGAACAAACAATGTCACTTTGATTAAAGAGAAACTGACGTGAATATCTATTTATTTTCTTAATTAGAACTATATTTTGTTTGAATAAAATACGTAGTTCATCTGATTCACACGCCTGGAAACGTCGTAAGACTCCCGGAATGATTATATTGTATAATAAATATTGTACAAAAGAATTTACTTACCATGTGAAACAGCAAAGCAAATGTGAATATCAATATTATTTTCCAATAGTCAGTCCTCATTTCTTTCTTCGTTACCAAAGAAGAAAACAGCATCCTTTAAAAGGAACAAAGATAAACAAAAGTAAAATAATTAATTTTTTTCCTTTTGTTAAATTTTCTCGCCTTGCATTAGTTTTAGAAAAGTCTCATGCCTACTTTGGTAGTAAACCTTAAATAAGCACATTCTGCGCACTTTAGGGTTAGGCATTTTATTTTTACATACTTATTTATGAAAGGTTGTTAGAATTTATAAATTATTAATTAATTAATTGGAAATGAAAATTAGATATGCGGATCTCACCTCCATACATTGTGCTTGAATGAAATTTTCGGTTGCACAATTTATATTCAGTCGCGAATATTAACTGTTTTGAGCTTTCGCCATATATATATATATATATATATATATATATATATATATATATTTACGCAATACAATTAAACAAGCAATGATTGCACGAGTCGTGGTAACAATTCTTTAAATCGGTAGTTTTGCTACCTTCTTCGACGACTGGTTAAATCCAATGAGATCGGTGTTTACTTAGTTTCTCTTTTGCTCTAAAGCAGATAATTTCTTATTTTGTGAAGCCCGCCATCCTGCATAGTCAAAAATGTAGAGCTCCTTTTCTTTGTCATTAATCTATGCTAGTTAGTCAGTCGCCACTTGAGGATAATCTCTTTCGTTCAATAGTTCTAATCTTGCACATCGATGTCGTAATTCATCTACCATCCTCACTCATCGTAGCTATACAGGCCAATCCATTTGTTCTCCAAAAAACTTTACTTAATTCTTCATTTTTTTCAATAGCACAAGTGTTTACTACGCACTACTACGAGATTATCTCTCAATTATTTGATAAATTACCAAAAGATAATATTCCTTTCGTACGCATACTTCACTTTACCGCTTCAATCCGACCACAAACCTAATTTGCTGTGAGGCAAAATTTATATTTACATTCAAACCTTTAAGGTATGCTAGCGTTTTACGAAAATTAACAGTGATCGTCTTAAAGCATTTTGCTCATAATAATCGTATCGTTTGCCAAAATTCTCATGGCCACTGTTAGCAAATAAATATTTAGTTCTACTTTTATCTTTTTTTCATTTATTTAATACTTATTATCAATCATTTATTATCTAAACATTACATAACTTTGCATAAATTTTAATGGCTTTTTCAGTACTTCTTGTGTCAGTCTTAGCTATCATCATTGCTTTCTGCTCTGCAATAAATCAAAGACGAACTATTATTACCCAACGTAACCGAGCATGCAGTTATTTGTATAACATATTCATTAATTTGCGCTTTATGGTTACTAAATCTATTTAATTAATGAGTTTGCAACTACAAAATGTAAGTTAACAACAGATTTGTTCACTGCTTAAAATATTTAGTTTCCAACCGATATGTCACCATTATTTAAACTTTATTATATACATTTTAATCCCACGAAAACAGTTATTCAAGGAATGATATTTTATTGTCCAATTGACATAGCAGATAATGAAAATTTTGCAATATTAAAGACCACCGTGTATGAATGATGTAGTATGGGACTATTATAAACATAAAGACATTTATTGCAAAAACTACTAATTTTCCTAATACAGGTAAACCTAAATTTAAATTAATTGATATATTTGTCTACATGCAGGACGTGATAGTATTTCTTAGTGGCTCTTGTTATGTATGGGCAATAATAAGCGTGTTTCTGAAGAGCGCCTGCGCGGTATTTAATCAAACTCGGTGTTAATGATATAAACAACAAGCTTATTATACATTAGAAGTCAAACAAAAGGGAGAAACAAATGTGAGTTTCAGGCACTCACACAATTCGACCCACCAATTGTTATCCTGGTAGAACAGTTTGCGGGATATAAATTTTAAATGAGTTCTCGTGGGGTATATCAGAACACTCACAAAAAAGTTCAAAATTATCAATCGAACCAACAACTTATAAAAGTTATATTGTCTCTTATTTACTGAAGCCCTGTGTTAACAAATGAATTATTTATCAATTTGAAAAAATTATATCCCTTGATAATTCGGTATTTATTGTAATCAGTAAGTAAACCATTAATCAATTCAACTGCCAAGATTTGATCTTACGTGTATATATTTCTCAGTTATCCTTTCATTTATATATATATATATATATATATATATATATATATATATATATATATATATATATATATATATATATTACATCAAGATCGCAACCTTGATTTCAATAAAAGAACTTACATTATCACTTTCTTGCGTTAGATATAGCACTTAACATCTATCCGTTAATTTAGAGAAAACTTAATAAATTGAGCAATAGTTATAAGTTTACCGTAGTTAGATCATAATTACGTAAAAAAATATATACATAAAAATATAAATATACATATACATACATAAATATATATATACAAACATACAGATACATATATACAAAAAATGCATGCATAATAGATACTTGAAAATATACATTATTACACACAAATAGATTAATGTATACATGTACATATATACATATATACAAACATACAAAATCAGATATTTACATACAAGTATACATACATACATCAAAATATAAAGAAATACATACCTACTTACTTATATATTTAAAAACATGTACTTATACAAAAATGCAGAAATGTAAACGTGAAAACTTTCATATACATACAGACACACATACAAATGCACATGCATACATGCATGCATTCATATATATGTATATACAAACATATAAAAATATATAAAAACATGAAAACATATGTAAATACATGTATATGCACACATAAAAACTAACGTTCAGATATAAAAATATACATTCATGTACACAAAAATAGAGAAATACATAAGTACATGCGTATATACTTATATAGAGACATACATAAATACATACCGACTTAAATACATACACAAATAAATTAATACTTATCGGCATAACTACATACATGCATAAATACAATTAAACGTAACACACGAACAAACAATATAAGTTATATTATTCATAAATAAATGTATACACACATAAATACGCCCATAAAAATGTTACTCAATACATACATACTTACATAAATACACACAACATAATTGCACTCGTTAACACATAGAGAATAATATACATTTTTACATATATGTATATATATACTTGTTTACAACAATATACACATACATTCACACATAATGAAATACATACATACCAAGCTAAACACATACATAATTAATAACACATAAAATACACCATTACCAACAAAGATACGTACAATTTTAGTGAATAAATACATCTTACATACATACATACATATTTAATTTAATTTATACATGCATGCATAATGACATGCATTCATACATACAAACATCAATATATATACACAAAAACTTATATTCATACTAACATATATGCTTATATTTATATATATATATATATATATATATATACATATATATAGGTATACATGCCTATATAATTCCAATACATATTCATACATATATACATGCATACATACAATATACATGAATATACACTTACGTAGATAAACAGAAATAATCATACATAAAAATATAAATGCATTCAGGCAAACACAATTACATACTTACATACAGAAATACATATATGCATATCTACATACATACATAAATAATACTATACATTAATATGAACTAGCATCATCATATATTTATTTAAAAGAATATGTGTAAATACATACATACATATAAAAATACATGCATATATATACATAAATACATATATGAAAACTTACAAACACACATACACACATACTGCACACATAAATACATAAAACAAGCATAAATATATGCATGCATATATACTTTATTAAAAAAATACATATTTGTTTTACATAAATGCGTAACGACTTATATGCATATAGCCAGATAAACAAATAAATATATGTATAAATAAATAAAAACTTACATACATACATAAATACATAAGTACATTCATATCTACATACACGAATACATACATAATTTCATGCATACATATTTAAATAAATACATAATTACTTATAAAGTTAACTGTATAAGTACATACATAAATACATAAATACATATGTACATACTAACTTATATTCATACATACTTACATGCATACATACATACATAAATACATTCATACATACATACATACATACATACTCACATACATGCATACATACCATACATACATATATACATACACACATACATACATTCATACACACATACATATACCCATTAAACATACAAACATACAGACATACAGACATACAGACATACAGACATACAGACATACAGACATACAGACATACATATATACATACAAACGAACAGACATACAGTCCTACACACCTATATACATACATACATACATACATACTTACATACATACATACTTACATACATACATGCAGACATACATACATACATACATGAATACATACATACATACATACATACATACATATACATACATACATACACATACATACATACATACATACATACATACATACATACATGCATACATGCATACATACATACATACATACATACATACATACATACATACATACATACATACATACATACATACATACATACATACATACATACATACATACATACATACATACATACATACATACATACATACATACGTACATACATACATACATGCATACATACATACATACATACATACATACGTACATACATACATGAATACATACATACATAAATAAACACATACAAACATACATACAAAGTACGCACCTATGTGCGTGCCTACATACTTACATACATACATAATACAAATATATACATTCATATACATGTATGTACGTTCGTACGTTCATACGACACTGTGATATTTTGAGAAAATTTTTAAAATCTCTTTCTCCAATTCCTAATTTAATTTAGTTAAGTTGGTTTAGAATTTCCAATTTATATTTGTTTTTTCTCATTTTAGTTGAAATCATTAGCTGACGAATTAAAATGAGAGTACTTCCAATTGATTTCACACATTTCATATAAATTTTCATTTGGACTTCTCAAATTTTAGAACTTATACCGATCAATTTTTAAATTATCCAATGACAAGATGGGTCATATAAATATTTAGCTTAATTTTGAGATCACTAAGCTATAGTTTTTTATTTAATGACGTTTTTAATCAATATAGCTCATAGTAAAATAAATGCTCCTTTAAGCATAGAATACGTTGCACTTGGAAATTTGTTTAAGTTAGAGCAAGTTATAAATTCATCATGCGCGCCCGTTTGAGCCTTTAAAAAATAATTACCTCTTTGACTGAGTCATTACGATTTAGGTTTGCAATGCACACTTTCGCCACGGCTCAATCACCTTATTTCAATATCTAGCATCTTGTTAAACGTGCACTCATCGTCAAAATTTTTAAACCATAAATATAGTAAGAGCTCACTTCCACATACAAATAATAATCTGTATTTTCTGCTACAATGATTAGATGCTACAGGAAATCAGGCGGCATCGCGTTATAAAAATAACCACATTATAAATTCTAAAAGGTTAACTTTTAAGATAGTGTAACCAATCGGATACTTTTTACTGTTTGTCTATAAACTTGCCTGGCGTTACTGATTTCGTGTAAGAATTAGATAAACAATAATCGACATTACCTGGAACTTGTAAACCGAGGATAAGATACACTTTCTAAGAAATTTAACACTCATTTTTGCGCAATATTCATTTCGTCATGTCGTAGAGATTAAGTAAAATATATACAAGGTGAATATATGAAACGGCGTCATGGATGGATTTGTTTTATGAGAGACAAACTAATGTGCAGTAATATTAATAAAAATGTCATCCTGCATTTTGGAACAAGATGCTGAGGGCTTAACTTTATGGAGAATCATTCATACGGAAAGCCTTTTTAAATAAAAATCAAAAACAAGTTGCAATATTTGTTTTCATGTACTAAATTAAATTAAAAGTTACAATGGCATCCAGTGTTCATATTTCATAATAATAACTAACACAAAACCAATAATGCAACCATGTAAGGCATTTAAAATTCGTCCTTTAAATTCAAAGTGCGTATCTGCAATATTTAAGCTCATAATTGTCTGAAGTAAATAGATGGCTGTATAAAATATCCGTCGTTATGCGAAACAAATGGCACATTATTGCATTTATTCTAGACTGGTTTGCTCATTGTTCCCAGAACTAGAGGAAGTTGATATTTTAAAATCTTAACAGAAATCAAATTGATTTTCTTAATATAACAATGATCTGATTCCTAGTCTTTCCACTGCAGACCGGAAAACTGCTAATAAATATTAATCCTTTAAATCAAGTTTGCGAGCTTGAAGTAAACACCAATCCTATTGTATTAAACCAGTCGTCGAACAACATAACAAACCTACCGCCAGCCGCAACGCACTGACGCGTTTCGACCTTCCTTGATCATCATCAGAGTACGACGGCAAACTGACTATCGAGGATCAAACCGCATTGAATATATATGGAAATCAAATTTAGATATGCGGCTCTCACCTTTAGCAGTCTCGCATACATTGAACTTGACTGGAAATGTCGGTTGCACAATTTCTATGCAGTCACACGAAAAACGCTTTTCAGTTATTTGAATGAAATAGAACAACTCGAAAGACCCAAAAGCAGGTACAGACATCCAATAATAAATTCTTTACCAAACATGAAGCAAATAAAACAGAAACATATACGTATTATTAATAGCATTAGCTATTTCAAGCATCAGACCATGACATGATTTACAGTTTTATTTTTGCAACAAGTGATATGGAGGCAATTATTTGTTCTTGTTAGGCTAGTTGTATTTGTAAACCTTCAATTGAAGACTTTATCAAACACGATAAAAACTACATTTGAATAAATATTGAGTTAAATTTAATAATTTTATTATAAATTTCGCTATTAATCTTATCGTATTATAACTTCTCTTTTTGAATAAGGCGTATTATTTATTTATTTAATATTCTATATCATGATCATTTAAGTACAACCAAATAACATTTAAAAAATTAAAATATAATATTTTTTCAATTTCATCGACAATCTTCAAGCGCTTTCACATCGTGTATTCCACTAAGTTAAAATATATTTTCTAAATAAAGGCAGTTTTTGTTAAATGATATAAAAGTAGTTCTGTCTAATCGAATTATTTCATTTAACATAACATTTATCTCTATGAAATACAAATAAAATGCATTTGCATCATGCTTTCTTTGTTACAAATTCCTTGTCTTTTATAAGAAATATTCATAATGCAATCAGCCTTCGAAAGCACAAACAGTAGGCCAAACGTTCATGCGTTTCGTCCTTTAATTTTCCTAAATCAGATGTTCATTTCTTTACAAAAATTATAAATTCTTCTCTAATTCTATGAAACAAACTAATAGGCAGATAAAGCTTGGTTTTAAACATATGTTTAAAACCATTTGTGAGTCAATAAAATATAATATAAATAGAACGATTTCGGAACGAGGTTACCACATTTGCTTAAATTTGCTATTGTGAGTAGTGTGCTGTTTGTAGTTGCCTGAGGATGGTGCTGGAAATTTGGCATCGAAACGTCACCAGTAAACAAAGATGTGATAAAACCGAATTTCCATTGGAACAATTACAAACCCAGCTCGATCGAAGACAAAACGGAAATGCAAATTTTGATCAATCGGATCTTTGTGAAACTGTTTGTTTGTTTAACTGCAAAGCTAGAAACCGCGTACGCAAAACGCGACATTGGAAAATATGAAGCTGGCACTCCGCAATCAAATTTCAAAAAAAATCAAGCTGTACGTTATAAGAATTTGTTTCACATTTTAGGTAAATCACCTGTGCTATTTTTACAGCTTAATTTAAACATAACTCCGCAGAATAGTAAAAATGTCTAAGTATTACATTATATTGTAGGATACCGCCAAAATTAATGCATTATAATAAAGTTTCAATTAAAATGGTTTCAGGCATAAGTTAGATACATTTGTTAAAATGCATCAAAACAAACAGATTTCAATGTTATACAGTTTTACAAATAACCATATCTTTATGCAGCTTACATATTGTCAGTATTTTTAAGCTTATATAAATCATGATGTTACAAACCTGGCGAAATTGCAAATTTTAAATCTGTGCTTCATTTTTGCGAGTCATATTTATATTTTCTCCCGCAACAGGTTTCAATACAATGTCTTTCCTGTTACCATAAATGAAGTCACGGAAATTAACTAAGAAAATCTCGTCATAGTTTACAATTACGTACGGTTGATTTAATTTAAATAATGGGTAGCGAGAAATTGCAACCGTAAGGAAAGTACTTCATAGCTAACCAATGCATGTGTGGATTTTGAAGCGAATAAAAGAGAAAAAAATATTTTTTATATTCAACCAGAATTCTTATGCGCGAAACAAACCATGAAATTTTATTTTCATATGATACCGTGATTGTGATCTGTAGTAGTTAGGTGTTATTTCATTTTACGTTCTTTGAAAAATATTATAAACTAAACATTTCCTATGCTAACTCATTTAAAGAAATGATGGATCCATTAAGGCGAAGCTTGTACTCAAATTTTTTAGACGCTGTTTACATTTAAATTACTAAATCATAAATTTTTGATTGATAGTGCTTTCTAAGCAATTCTGCTTTCCTCTTAAGCATTATTATATCATGCATTAATTATTATTGTTAGATAAGGCAATATAGCATATCTCTGTGGTATTTACAACGAAAGAAATATGGCATCATTTTAAAATAAACGTTTAATCGCTTAGCTGTCTTGTAAACTAAAAAGGAAATACGAAGTTGTTTTTTTGTCATTCCACATTGTGTAACATGATTTAACCGCATTTTAAAATTTCACAAACATTAATTTAAAAGAAGGTACAAGTAAAGATCATGCTACAACTGGTTTATCACTAAAGGGACATCAGTTTGTAATTAAGTCTGCAGATATTGCTTGGTCTTGCAATGACAAAATGTGCTTTTAAATGAAATATTTTTTTGTCTGTCATAAGCTTCATGAAAATTTTTCGACTTTAAAAATCATTTACAGGCACAACTCATTCGAAAGTGATTCACGTGATAAAAGTTGTATATAGATTCACAAATATGACTGCAATAATTGAATTCGTGATATAAGCAAAATCAAAATATTTAATTTTCACACATTTTGTTTGTGTTTCGGTCGATAACATTTTCAATCGAATTGGAAATACGTATAATTTGTTGATGCAGTTCGTGTGATTACAATCTTATTTGGTCGTAAATAGCACAAATTCTTTTACAAGTCTTTAAATTCATTTAAATAAATGCAAATTCTTCTGTACATTATTCTACTAAAACTTCCGTGATCTGTTTAGGTAATTTATCTTTAATATTTAAACTGTTCTGATTGTTGAAATAATAAACATTTCGTATCCTATGTTATGTCTTTTTCTTTTTGCATTTAGCTGAGTGTAAGCATCACCGGTTACAATCCTAATATTCATTAAGTAGCAATGAAAGAAGTTTTTGTAAAAGATTGAACTCATACGAAATATAAGTGTATACCAAGGATTGATTTCCAAATAAATAATTGGCTGATAACATTTGGAGTCGAACAACTTTAAGTTTTGAACTTATTTATTAATGCAACTTTTAACTCTTAACATTTCCATAATCAATCAGCCGTGATATATTTTCTTTCGGATTCATCGCTCTAAATTTATTGTGCGGATAACACAATACACTTTGTACATATTTGACATTTTTGTAATAAAATGCAAATTGAGACAAGACAGCTGATTGTAATTTACAGCGTTGCGTTCTTCGCAGCTTCCAAAATGGAACTTACGCTTATATAAAACCTTAAATTGCGTGCAAAGATTTGGGTCTATTGAAAATGGAATTTGATGTAAGAATCAGCGCGAAAATTATCTATATAATATCCTTGCCGCAAGAATTCGGACATCAGCTTCTGTTTGCCTAAAATGCTCAAATCGATGTTGTAGATAAATTGCATTTGTTATTTTCGACAACGCTACTTTACACTGACGAAAAATATATTCTAATTTGCTAATACGATTTATTTTAATATAATTTTCATGGACGTTATATTTTGTAACACAAAATAGCAGAATGTGGACAGCAATTATGAAATGTTAAACGGAAGCGGTTATCCAGAGAATTCAATATAATGAGAGACTAACATGAAATATTTAATTGCGCAAAATCGAACTTAAGGAGTAATATATGTAGTACAATAAAACAATCGTTGGTTGCGTGGGTGGTGTTAAAAATTATTTAAATCAAGTTTGCGAGCTTGAAGTAAACATCAATCCCATTGTATTTAACCAGTCGTCAAACACCGGCTTTGATTTCGAACAAAACGAGCCTAAATTAACTGATATAAATGTGTGGGCTTCTCATGTTGGCTGCATCAAATCTGGTAATTACTAATAAATGCCTCAAAATGTCGAAGCCGGTCTTCGTAAACAAGTGAATTTGCATTCTTAAACAGTGGTTAGTATGGATCAAAACATATATATCTCAACTCTACTACAAAATTCAAATATCAAAAACACATCTGCAGGTGTCCGTCATGAATTAGAAAGTTGTGAGCGTCTGCTTGGAATTGAAAATTGCTTTTAATACGTGAACTTGATGTCGAAAATTTTGAGTTTTGACTTTTTACATCGTTTGCTGTCGTGTAAAAATCACGGCAGGCGCAATTTAGACATTAGTTATTGAGTGCCCAAAATGGACAAAAATAGTTTAGCTGATGAAACACATTTTTAACTTTAACAATAATTTATTTCATTTACTTATTATACATTATATGGACAGATTTTACTGAAAACAAAACTAAATAGTTAATGCTTAAAATTTTGCCTCGATGCAAGTATAAAAAACTGATATAAAACTTCCCTCATTGTGGTTTGTATTAAATGCGTATAATTCAGTGTTATATCTAATTTATTGTGCTAGTTTAACGATATTTCCATCGGAATATTGAACACTCCTAATTTAAAAGAATTGTACCAGCATCAAATTTAACGTCTTAATAAACAAGTAGTAAAGTAGAACTCATCATCTTTTATTTTCTCGCAGAACTTACTTTTTTGTTTATTTACCGTTTTACAATGAGGATATCTGTTGCAACGTGCAAAAATTGCAGTTTATAAGTTATCTCCTATATTACCCTTTATAAATTATAAGAACACATTTTATATTTTAAAGAAGCGCTTTCGATTTATATTATCCAATGAAGAACTTGTTAAAGAGTAAATAATATAAGAATATCAAAACGAAAGAAACCTAACTAAAAAAATTCGCATGATGATAGAAGAGCCACATATTAATGAAAGTTCACAATAAAATTACAATTGTTAAAGTCTTCATAGACATCCACTGTTTATATAAATATTCTCCACTTCCGAAAAACTACACCGATACGTCAAATTTATCAAAATTACGAAGCGTTTTGATTGTCTAGTACATAGTTTGCACAAGAACATAGATTTTGTTTTGGATGTGCGCGCAGAACAAAAATAGTTTTAACACACCAGTTCATTATATGCTTCAAAAAAGTTTATTTCCAATCAATTGCTTCAGCGTGCCAAATTAAACTAACCTCAGGTATTTGTCCATTTTCCAATGATGTCGTGAGAGGATTGCAGTAGAATTAATTACACGCTAGGTAGAGTTCACTACTTTGTGAAGTTAATCAAAATTAAATCAGTTTCAAAATATTAGGAAACCAATTGAATATTAATGTTTATTTTTCACATAATACTGCTACATTTTCCATTTACTGTAGGTAAATTTACGACTAAGATTATCTGCCGCGCAAAAATCAGTAACGGAAATTAATATTTAAATAGGCGAATTCTGGTGTACAAAATATAGTGACCAACCGCTGGTAATAAGTAAGATTACGCATATCAACAAACTCAGCATTCAATGAATCGTACAACCAGTTTGCAATGCCCTGGTGCACGATATATTAACTTTCACAATTTATCAGTTAAAATGTTAAAAACGCGCTTCACTTCAAAGCTACACATGCAAAGACACTGGAATGCCGTGCTCTTCAGGTATTTTAGTAAGGCAAACATTCTGACGCCAGTTATTGAATGACGAAATCACCACTTTCAGCACACGCATTGCATTTCTCAATCAAAAATATATCATCAGAGTAGCAGCAGTGCCGTTTTAATTAACGCATTGCCTTTGAAACCTTTCCCTGATTCATGGACATAAATATTTCGCCTGTGATCAGAATCAAAGCCAAACCAATTCCCAAACCATATTTTGGCTTGTTAAATAGAGCATTGAAAGTGAATGGAATACCAGAGTCACATAAGTAAATTAGCTTCCATAAGAAGTGCTCAATTATATTAGCATTTGTGAAACGTTTCTGAAATTTTTCACACAACCACAATCTTTTCATTTATTTTGACTTAAGTAAATAATGATACAACATCAGATGTACGCATGCAGTAAATCCGTTGATACCAGGAACCAAAAGCGCTTGTTTACAAAATATAAGGTGATTAAACAATCAATAAGTGCGCGGGAGATGGTAACAACTCTTTAAATCAAGTTTGCGAGCTTGTAGTAAACACCAATCTCATTGTATTTAACCAGTCGTCGAACAACATAACAAAACTACCACCAGTCGCAACGCACTGAAGCATTTCGACCTTCCATGATCATCATCAGATTACAACGGAAAAATGACTAGCGAGGATCAAAAAGAAAAATTAGATATGCGGCTCTCACCTCTAGTTGTCTGTCATATACATACAGTTACTTACAATGCGGTATGAACCTTGCCAGTTAGCTTGCAGTCGTACTTTAATGATAATCATAGAAGGTCGAAATGCGTCAGTATGTGTGACTGACGGTCGTTTTGCTATGTTGTTCGACGATTGACAAAATAAAATGGGATTGGTGTTTACTTCAAGGTCGCAAACTTGATTTAAAGAAAATAATCTTTTTCAATTTCATGCATGAGAACAATATTTTTGCTTATTTGAAATGTAATAAACTTACATGAATAAATTTTGCAGACGATGATACAAGCATCATATTTACACTAAATGTGAAAGAAAACTAAACTCTGACCCTGATAGAAATTCAAAACATTAGAGGCAATGAAATTTGCGAATAATTATACTCATTTTAAAAACATTGTGTTTAAAGCACTCGTGAATAACTTTGTGACAATCTAGGCCATTAAGATTCGAAGACTGTGATTTATCGGAAATATTCTTTATGGAAATGCTAAATCCGTTCGAGTTAGTAAACTTGAATAAGCGATGTTTTCATCAATCAGTCAAATGAAACAACATTTGTATATTCGATCTGCAACAGTTAGTAAAATGGAACAACAAACTACACGTTCCATCCTCCTTAATGTTGATTTTATTTTCAGATTCAAGAAAATATTGGTTTATAGAATTTAGCAATAAAATGAATGTGCTTCTTAATGCAAAATCATTTTATTTCTTCAAATTTAAAATTATGTGCAAGATAAATGCAGTTAGTCGCATGATGGAATATTTAATCATAAAGTTTAATTAATAATAAAAATGCAAATACTTCTTCGGTATAGAATCGCACTAGCTGGCACGCACATACTTCTGTAGGTATATCACGTCTACGTAGTCACAGTTGCGATTTATTTTTTAAAAAATTAATAATTTAATAATCAGTTTTGAGGTATTTCCAATAAGACAACATGCGACTATTTAAATATGAAAATAAACTTCTGTCTCTATATCTCGCGTTATTAGCTAAATATACCACTAAAAGTAGCACAACTGCAAATAACGTCTCATCAACTATGAAAACAAAATTGTCATCTGAAAAAAATCGATTTGATTAGTTCATAATTGGTCGTTTTAATAGAGATTGGTTCGGAAGATGTGACTGTAGAGCACTGGCCTGAATATTCTTCAGTTTTTTTGTTTAAGTAAGAAACAGGGAATCTGGAATGTGTGTAATTATGACAACACTAATAAACCAGATCTGGCTCATCATTAGTTCAATGCAGATCAGCTTTATCACACAATATGGCAAATATTATGTTGTCAATTAAGTGAAATAAAGTCTACAATGTATATAATGGATGCAACTTTGGTTGAATAATCTGTAAATCAAATTCAGTTTTGGGGTCCTGAAAAGCGCTGTGGTCAATTTCACCAGTCCCTTAGGCTAAATTTCCTATGATTCTCTGTCATTTGCTGTGTCCTCCTATTTGTAACTCTTATTCACTTCGTCAAAATAAGAATTATGAAACATAAATTGTTACATTTAGGTTATTACTTGCTTCCCGCCACACAGTTTTCGTGGCGTTTGGTGAGGGAATTGAAATCCTTAAAGCAGAGAACTAAGGTTAAAATAAATGAATTCTAAAATTAAATCCCACACGGTGTAAAAATTTATATAATATACAAATGTGCGAGACCCAAACCTTATAAAAAGTGAAGTATAAATATATTTAACTCAATAAAACATGTAATTGATAATCGTCGGGTAACCCCCTGCGATAAGAGTGAAGAATAGAAGAGCCTAAAAACTGAAAGTGATTTTATTTTATTTAACAATAATAATCCGGAAGCTTTCGCAATTAAAACAACAAAAAAATGAACTTCGTTAAAGAAACTAGCGGAAACTTCAAATACCTTAAGAATAAAATTGATTGTGTATGGCGAGCTGGAGCATCCAGAAATACGCCCTAAGGTTTAGATTCATGCCCATAAATGATAGTCATCATTCATTGGTTTTCTCGATAATTCTAGACATAACATGTGAATTGTAACTTTGCCAGGTTGCATTTTCCTATAACACTTGTTCATCAGTCACTCTTTTTCTAACGGAATCTTTGCGTCACAACTCGTCTAAAACATCTATTTCCTTTACTTGTCCTTTCAACAGTCTCCTCACCAATCCAAGTTAACGACGTATCGCGTTGTTCCAGAGCTACACACTTCTCTCTGTCATTATTCTCGATTAATGCATTCTTGACTTTCATTAAATTTAGTTTGAACGGTTTTTAACAACACGTATTTCAACAACTTTTGGTTTTTCTATTGGTCATGAACTCATACGAGGTCAATTTAAATTCTAAAATCGCATAGCACATGTATCTTACGATTCTTGTTTTGGTTGATGTTAAGCTACTTGTTTATCCCTGGGAGCTCCTACAAACCAGTCAACTGGATTAGAGTTTCAAATTAGATAATTTAAATTTTCTAGATGATGATCTCAAAACCAGCTCAATTTGGTCTTCATAAACGAACTCTGCCTAGCTTTGTACTTTATCTGTTTACAAATGTATCGAATTTGGTTTTTCTTGAAATTTAAAATAAAACTTTAGTCTACATCGACAATTTATATTATTCATACATATTAAAGTGAAAGTTTTTTTATCAACTATGTAGGACTATTGGCCAAACTATTAATACGTAAAATGAATGAACATTGGTATTTATACACTAATATGAATCCGAAGTGTAAATGCATGTCTGCATTTGGGCAACATTTTATTATAATCTTTCACGTATACTTTACAGAGATTGTCTTTAAATTAACAAATTGCTATAATAGAAACGAGTTAGTTAGTTATAAGGAGCAGTGAATAAAGTAATTGTAGACTAATTGATACAGATGGATAAGGTTTATTCATAAAATGAGCTTCAACTGAATGTAATGCACATAAATGTTTAGATATCCGTATAAAGCAAACTATTTACCCTTTTGTAATTTTCTGTTTCTTTCTGTTCCTATTTAACTACATGAGGAGAAAATAAGGAGGAAATATTGTTTCATTTATTAAGAAAAATTTATTTAAGAATGCATTTATTAATAATACCAACCATTGACATTCTAAACCTAAAAATTAATATTTTTTATTGTCAGCTATTTATAGATCACTTAATACTTAATATTCTTTTTAATTTTTGGGTAGCTTGCAGAATTTTACCCGAAATTCGATAAATTTGAATTCCATTAGATTAATTTTAATTTGATAAACAGGAACTAGTTGAGTTTGATTACTGATCTGATCAAAATTTATCTGAAATTAAATTAGAGTTCTGAAAGTCTTGATTATGTATCCAACTATAATGACATGGTGAACTGAGATTTGAACGAAGTTTTGAACATGTTCAAGAATTTTTACGATGACAATAGTTCATTAAGTTGTCAGGATCAGTATAAAAAGCATAAATTTGAACAAATCCCACAAGATATTTTTTCCTAGAATCAGTTAGTAGTAATGCTATTAGAAACGCACACTTGGAATTGGGGATTAATCGGATCTTTGCAAAATTGATAGTGGTAAGCGACAAACCGCAATCGCAAACCGTGGGGATTTAAAATTCTTGAATGAATTTGTACTGTTCTCAGCTAATTCTGGCCAATACATGATGAGTACCAAATAAGGACGAAACCGGTCTACTTGATGTATTGACTTTTCTACACTATAAAATTCTTATTTTATACTGACATGTGTATGTAATTAATGAGTCAGGTGCTTATACGAAGATTGCAAACTTGATTATAGTAATTGTTATCACTGCCCGCGTAATCCATGTTTGTTTTATTATATAAGATTTAATCGCTGAAAATACTTCATTTATTAGGCCTGTATATATATATATATATATATATATATATATATATATATATATGATTTATAATTGAGATCTAACCTGTTGGAATTAATGTATTTTAAATCAAATCTATATGGTTGCTGGAAAACTTGCAGATAAGCCAAATTAAGTTTAATGGAAAGCAGTAAAATATTGACGAAAGATATTCATTTTACTAGCTATTTATCAGTTAAAAACAGTATTACACTCGGAAAATATTGAATATATGGTATAATTAGCTTAAAAAATGAATAGTTAATTTTATATAATAGGCCTTAGCTCTTACAATCTCACCATTTTGGAAAACAGGATGTCGCATTGGGATTGGTTAAACTGGACGATGACACATAACTTGCTTTCCTACAAATTCATCTACGAATTTTCCGCATTCATTGGTCCAGCGTAACTTGAAAAATAATGTTAGATTGTGGCTCTGTGTTTGCTTCTTTATATGAGACATCAGTAAGATAGCAACTCAGACGTCGATAGTATCATATTATGTTTACTCATTTTGTCACATACTCTGTCTCTCTCTGATATATACTCCACTTTACTCTGTTTTCTATGCTGTCTAAATATAGGCTTATATAAAAATTGTGATTCTCGAAAGTCTTACGTCATATCTACAGAACGAAATTATATAAATTATCATTTTTTCACTAAATTTTACAAAAAATCTTGTAAAATATTATCTTAAGATTTTTTATACATACATCAAAATATTATTGAAAATAAATGCCATTTCTATAGGTAAGTAGGACGTAAGCTGTTGAATTAGTTTATTCCCAAAACATTAATGAAAGATTTTATTAATTTATTATTTTGATTGAGAATTGACTTTTGCATAGAAGCATAATTTCATAACAAAAAAGGTTTTCCCCAAAGATAAAAAAGTTACTTGCTATGTGTTGAGGTTCGAATGCAACATATTTGCTGTTACTTTATGTTGTTTATTTTGTAACGCAAGGTCAATCAATTTTTATTAAGTAAATGCATGATATATCAGTATTTTTGTGACCTGCCTGCTGTTTTTGATTGTATTATATATATATTTAACCAAACTTAATTTCATTGCTTTAAACTGATAAGATTATATATATATATATATATATATACCTTATATATAAATGATACATAAAATAATAAATATAATTTTAGCTATTAAATCAAGACATGTAAACCACTATCATGTCAGCTACAAAAATACTATAACAGTTTATTTTACTTCTCCAGTCAGTGAGCTTTTCTACTGCATATCTGAAACCCTACCAACTTACAGTCATTTCAGTTGATAGATAAATAAATTCCGATTAGTTAGAAAAGTAAGTTTATTGATGTTCGATCTATACGTGGTAACAAATGCAAGTTGAACTCACTATTCGCGAATGACACTGAAGGTCTAATAGTAATCAGAAATGTAAAATATGTATGAAAATGGCATAAATGTTATGAATGAGAGAGAGGGAAATTGAGGAGAACAATAGAAAGAGATAATTGAAGTAATCGCGAGAAGGCTTAGAGTATAAAAATATATATTCCTAGACTAAGTTTGGAGGAACTATAGGGCATTACACAAAAATTGAAATACAAGTTAAATGAAGCATCGTTATTTAAATAGTGCAAACAAAGCTGTAATGCATGTGTAATTAAAATCGAATTGATAAAGC
Organism: Eudiplozoon nipponicum; assembly: GCA_029291075.1. Classification (NCBI taxonomy): domain Eukaryota; kingdom Metazoa; phylum Platyhelminthes; class Monogenea; order Mazocraeidea; family Diplozoidae; genus Eudiplozoon; species Eudiplozoon nipponicum. The sequence goes on from JAQBSW010001130.1 coordinate 131,225, forward strand.
CGAATCTATTCATTAAGCTAGCACACGTTTATTCTTTTAATCAAAATATTTAAATCCTCTGATTCATCTGATTCGATTTTCCCGATAATAACAAAAGCCTCGTTGAATTTTGGGCCTTGGGGTTCTCGTAAAATAAGTTTTTGATTTATTTCATTTAACTCACTTATTGACCTAGTCAAATTACTGCAGTTTCATACAAAAACATAGTTACTGACATGTCAATCCAACTGATGGCGAGATTCCTGTGAATGCCTAGAATTCTCGAGGTGACTATAATGACATTCTATTTTGTCCTCTCCTCTGTTTACCTTAATTATGCGCATTTTATTCTCAACCAACGCCAGATTAATGCCTTTGTATGGTAATTCATATTCCATAAAAGTATTCTGTTTTAGCCTTTTAGTTAGGCAATATACCGCCTATTGTCAATTTTTTTGTCAATATAGTCCTTATATTATATTCAGCTCTTAGCGTTCTTATTCCTATACTCAATATAAAATCTGTTATCACCAATTACCTTCAGTAATCTTGTTTTTTATCCTGGTTTATATGTCTCGAATCTGTGTCGAATTTCATTATTTATTCCTTCATTATAATAACTATTAATTCTTCCTTAAATATTTTCTCAATTCTTCTTTTTTTATTATTCAAATCAGAAATTCTGAGGCATCCTAATGTCATAGATCTCAAAGTGCGAGTGGAAATGAATCAGTATATCCGAATAGGTATTCTTTCTATATTTATATTTTTATAATATCCTGCAATTCCGTCTCAATATTACTCCAATTTTCGCTCTCCCTCTCTCTATCTCTCCTTTTTTTGAAACTTTAAATTTTGATCGCCCAATTGATTAAGTGAGGTCTCCTACAAAGCTATAATCAATATTTTGCTAAGTTGCAAAAGCAACATTAAGATAACTCATAAACAAGTACGATTTCTAAGGTGCTCTTTCTTAAAGCGTTTCCGCAACATAATGCACAAACATGTTGTCATCTGGGTCAAAAAATTGTTGCCGCATTTGCATTCTAGTCGTTTTCTATAATATTCATTTCTGAAAGTGCATCATGCAAATTAAATACATATTTTAAGCATTTATAGTACACTTAATAAAGTCATTTCTTTTGACTATTACATCCTGGTATTCACTTTAAATTTGTTTGAAGCATTCCAACGCAGCTGGCAAGAAAATATGTGTATCCATTGATAAATCATGTGTGAATGCTTCTGAAATGAATAGCTTGTTATATATAAATTAAATTAAAATTGACGCCAAGAGTGATGCAATTGAATTAACCACGAGAGTCATTTTGACGCAATTATCCTGCTACCTGCAAGAGGAGCTGATTAAAAGCTCCCAGAACAGGCAAATGATGCGCGTTGAAACACAGACACCTCTATTGTATTCTTTACCGAAGACGCATAGATATGATATTTATTTTAGACCACATATTTTAATGACGAATATGCTGAAATCTATAATCCGAATATATTTACAAAGATTCGTTTGAATTTGCTTTAAATGTAGATAATTTGAACGTCAAAAATCGTCAAGTTTATCCTTTTGATTTTGGCTCATTAATTTATAAAATATCGTTGAAGGAAGCTATTGAGTTTATGTGCCAGTGTGTCCAGAATAATTTCGCAAACTGTAAAATGAGCGAAGCACGTATGGAAAGATTCCTTTACCTTTCTTATACAGAAGTCAAATTCATTTTCAATTAACGAATATAAGGGCAAAAATGGTGGTTCAGCAGTGGATTCAAATTCGGCTTCAATGGTGCGTGATATGTGTAATTGGATGCAGGAGAAAAATATTTTCGAATTACTGATTTAAGTACTTTAATTAACTGCTATATAGATGACATATTTTTTCTGTAAAAATCTGTGTTCATAAAGATGTTCTGCTAAATAAATTCAATAAGTAGCATCCGGGTAATAAATTTACAATTTCTGGATGCGTTTCTCAAATGTATAACTGCGAGCACAGTGTTTAAATTCGTCTACTATAATAAAATTTGGACTGTGTGATATTTAAATATTAATAGATAGCTCCTGTTAAATTGAAATTAAAGTCTTAGGACATTGTACGTAATTGAATTTCGTCATTCTTTGTCTGACTGTTTGCAAATTGAATTGGATTCTAAGCGTAATACTCTATTAATAAATTTGTATCCAACACATATTATCGATAGATATAGAAACCATTTTCTATTAATCCCGTTGCGAATGTTCACACAGTTCAAGAGAGACCGGCGTTTACTCACCTAAAATACAAAATTGACGAGTCAAGGAGGCTCATAAAAGCTAGATTGCTTTCCGCGTTGGCATTCGCTTATTTTTTTAGTTAAAAGATTTATAATTGCAGCCAACACAAATCTTCATCTATCCAGTGTGAAAGTCAAAATTCTACTGCAATCTTCATGCAACCTTGTCTACAATTGGTATTGCTATTGGGGGAACATCACATTTTGGTAAATACAGTAGAAGAAGTAATTCAAGATTGGAGGAGCACATACCAACTTAAGGTGTGCAAAATAAACTCGGTGTTGCACGTTCGTACTTAACATATTTACAGATTTTACGAAGCCTGTAAAGAGGTCTAAATTCGGGATTATCTCCTGTGCTAGAAGGCGTGCATTTAAAATGTTTTGCTGTTTTATTAAATTTGCTGAAATTTACTTTAACACCACAATTATTTTATTTATTACGCTTTATGAATGGCAACCTTTAATTATCCATCAATATGGAATTATTAAAAGTTTGCAACTGCTTATTTACTATGAATACTCAAAATATTCTCCACTGTCTAACTTCCTTTTATTGTCGATGTATCGTATAAGTCGCCCGTAGGCGAGAAAATATTAAGTTAAAACGCTTGGCCTTTCTAACTTTGGCATATATCCCTGATATTTTGAATCCGACGTGTTACACGTTTGAAAATATCTTTAAACAAATGTTGGTACAAATGTATTGTTTTTACTTAATGTTATCATAAATATTTGCTATCCTAAAGAAACTTTTCAACATCTTCATTTTATATTTCAAATTTATTCTCTTCATATGATCAAGTAAAATAATAGTTTAGATACAAATCAGTTTCGATCAGAATAAACGTTGGCCTAGATTTGTAACAAAATTCAGAACAACTGAATATAATTTTTGAAAATTAAAAATAATCATAAATAATTATTTATAAATTCTTCGTTGCAGAATAATTTCTCCATTTTGACATATGAAAATGCGTTTTATTACAATATTTATTCTAAATTAATTTCGAAGTAATAATTGTAAAAAATTATAGATAAATATTTAATGAAAACGCAAAATTTAAAAGAAACAAATATGCTTGTCAATTTTTTGTATAAATTGCATTTCTAAATAAGCAGCAAATAATGGAACGCACTCACATCATCGCTTTTCAGTGTCAGGTTAATCACTTACGAACTATGCGTAAATTTAGAGAAAATTTCATTAAATACAGTTTATCGACAAAATAGGCTGACTTAATTTGATGACTTGACCAAGTATGCATTTTCGAAAATCGGTGTCGCTAATTTGGCGAACGTATTGCTTTTATACAATAAGTTATGCTACAGCTTATTTATTTTATATTTTCAAGTTTTTCAATTAAAATTTTTTACTGCATATAATTTATTTTTTAAGTCTTGAAAAGTTAAGACTAGTATTATTAAAATTTCGAATTAAGTCCAATGATGTGGTAAGGAAAGAGTTCTTCATTTGGAATAATGCAATTTATTTTAACTGCTGTGATTCATCATTCAACACACCGATGTAACCTCAAGCTAGCGTACAAACCTCATTTATATTTCAGAACAATTTTGCATGTCTTCCAGGAATTGCTGCCATTCATCGCTCAAATGATCATAATTACTACTGCACAATACTTTTTCTGACATAAATAGAACAACCAATGACACCAATTTGTTTACCGTATGCAGTCACATACATAAAACAAACAAAAATAACTAAATACTCGAATACATAACTGCATAAATACATCCATACTGCGTACATACACATATATATGCACACATCAATAAAAATATGCTTTCATATATGCAAACATACATAATTAAATGTATATATACATAAATACAAACATACAATGTACCGTCCTATTATTCCACATTCTTCTACCAAATATATAGTGGTTAAAGGGCGTAATACCGGCTTCTACTGATGAGTCGCCAGTAAGCACGAAACGAATGTGCATGAGATTATACTTTCCGTTCATGCTGCCTTGGTTTATCCTTCTGGTCACAACTGAACTAATTTGTTACTAGGTTCGCAAAACCTAATACATACTTGCATATATATTGTTTCTTCGCAACAAACAGTATTTAACTGTAATATATTGAATTGAATGATGTCATGCTTACCGCGAAATGTGATAACTGATATCGATGAAGGCCAGAGTGTATGGTGTAACTGGAGTAACAGGTGTTCGGAAATTGTTGTAATTCTCAATTTGGGTGAACTTTAGCATAAATTTAAATCCATCAGGTTGGTATCATGTACCGACTCGGAAACCATAGTGTTAGTATCCGGTACTCATCGATTTCAAAAAAGGTATCAGTTACTAACACAATGGCCAGTGTTAGTATCCTTTACAGACTCGGTATATATATTATATAGTGTGAGTTAGCATTGAAGTCGTATTGTCGTTGACTCAGATTATGTTAACTTCACTATTACAGGTTTACACATTCGTCTAGGAGATTGTACCGTCCTATTATTCCACATTCTTCTACCAAATATATAGTGGTTAAAGGGCGTAATACCGGCTCCTACTAATGAGTCGCCAGTAAGCACGAAACGAATGTGCATGAGATTATACTTTCCGTGCATGCTGCCTTTGGTTTATCCTTCTGGTCACAACTGAACTAATTTGTTACTAGGTTCGCAAAACCTAATACATACTTGCATATATATTAGTTCTTCGCAACAAACAGTATTTAACTGTAATATATTGAATTGAATGATGTCATGCTTACCGCGAAATGTGATAACTGATATCGATGAAGGCCAGAGTGTATGGTTTAACTGGAGTAACAGGTGTTCGGAAATTGTTGTAATTCTCAATTTGGGTGAACTTTAGCATAAATTTATATCCATCAGGTTGGTATCATGTACCGACTCGGAAACCATAGTGTTAGTATCCGGTACTCATCGATTTCAAAAAAGGTATCAGTTACTAACACAATAGCCATAGTGTTAGTATCCTTTACAGACTCGGTATATATATTATATAGTGTGAGTTAGCATTGAAGTCGTATTGTCGTTGACTTTAGATTATGTTAGCTTCACTATTACAGGTTTACACATTCGTCTAGGAGATTGTACCGTCCTATTATTCCACATTCTTCTACCAAATATATAGTGGTTAAAGGGCGTAATACCGGCTCCTACTGATGAGTCGCCAGTAAGCACGAAACGAATGTGCATGAGATTATACTTTCCGTTCATGCTGCCTTTGGTTTATCCTTCTGGTCACAACTGAACTAATTTGTTACTAGGTTCGCAAAACCTAATACATACTTGCATATATATTAGTTCTTCGCAACAAACAGTATTTAACTGTAATATATTGAATTGAATGATGTCATGCTTACCGCGAAATGTGATAACTGATATCGATGAAGGCCAGAGTGTATGGTTTAACTGGGGTAACAGGTGTTCGGAAATTGTTGTAATTCTCAATTTGGGTGAACTTTAGCATAAATTTATATCCATCAGGTTGGTATCATGTACCGACTCGGAAACCATAGTGTTAGTATCCGGTACTCATCGATTTCAAAAAAGGTATCAGTTACTAACACAATAGCCATAGTGTTAGTATCCTTTACAGACTCGGTATATATATTATATAGTGTGAGTTAGCATTGAAGTCGTATTGTCGTTGACTTCAGATTATGTTAGCTTCACTATTACAGGTTTACACATTCGTCTAGGAGATTGTACCGTCCTATTATTCCACATTCTTCTACCAAATATATAGTGGTTAAAGGGCGTAATACCGGCTCCTACTGATGAGTCGCCAGTAAGCACGAAACGAATGTGCATGAGATTATACTTTCCGTTCATGCTGCCTTTGGTTTATCCTTCTGGTCACAACTGAACTAATTTGTTACTAGGTTCGCAAAACCTAATACATACTTGCATATATATTAGTTCTTCGCAACAAACAGTATTTAACTGTAATATATTGAATTGAATGATGTCATGCTTACCGCGAAATGTGATAACTGATATCGATGAAGGCCAGAGTGTATGGTTTAACTGGAGTAACAGGTGTTCGGAAATTGTTGTAATTCTCAATTTGGGTGAACTTTAGCATAAATTTATATCCATCAGGTTGGTATCATGTACCGACTCGGAAACCATAGTGTTAGTATCCGGTACTCATCGATTTCAAAAAAGGTATCAGTTACTAACACAATGGCCATAGTGTTAGTATCCTTTACAGACTCGGTATATATATTATATAGTGTGAGTTAGCATTGAAGTCGTATTGTCGTTGACTTCAGATTATGTTAGCTTCACTATTACAGGTTTACACATTCGTCTAGGAGATTGTACCGTCCTATTATTCCACATTCTTCTACCAAATATATAGTGGTTAAAGGGCGTAATACCGGCTCCTACTGATGAGTCGCCAGTAAGCACGAAACGAATGTGCATGAGATTATACTTTCCGTTCATGCTGCCTTTGGTTTATCCTTCTGGTCACAACTGAACTAATTTGTTACTAGGTTCGCAAAACCTAATACATACTTGCATATATATTAGTTCTTCGCAACAAACAGTATTTAACTGTAATATATTGAATTGAATGATGTCATGCTTACCGCGAAATGTGATAACTGATATCGATGAAGGCCAGAGTGTATGGTTTAACTGGAGTAACAGGTGTTGGAAATTGTTGTAATTCTCAATTTGGGTGAACTTTAGCATAAATTTATATCCATCAGGTTGGTATCATGTACCGACTCGGAAACCATAGTGTTAGTATCCGGTACTCATCGATTTCAAAAAAGGTATCAGTTACTAACACAATGGCCATAGTGTTAGTATCCTTTACAGACTCGGTATATATATTATATAGTGTGAGTTAGCATTGAAGTCGTATTGTCGTTGACTTCAGATTATGTTAGCTTCACTATTACAGGTTTACACATTCGTCTAGGAGATTGTACCGTCCTATTATTCCACATTCTTCTACCAAATATATAGTGGTTAAAGGGCGTAATACCGGCTCCTACTGATGAGTCGCCAGTAAGCACGAAACGAATGTGCATGAGATTATACTTTCCGTTCATGCTGCCTTTGGTTTATCCTTCTGGTCACAACTGAACTAATTTGTTACTAGGTTCGCAAAACCTAATACATACTTGCATATATATTAGTTCTTCGCAACAAACAGTATTTAACTGTAATATATTGAATTGAATGATGTCATGCTTACCGCGAAATGTGATAACTGATATCGATGAAGGCCAGAGTGTATGGTTTAACTGGAGTAACAGGTGTTCGGAAATTGTTGTAATTCTCAATTTGGGTGAACTTTAGCATAAATTTATATCCATCAGGTTGGTATCATGTACCGACTCGGAAACCATAGTGTTAGTATCCGGTACTCATCGATTTCAAAAAAGGTATCAGTTACTAACACAATGGCCATAGTGTTAGTATCCTTTACAGACTCGGTATATATATTATATAGTGTGAGTTAGCATTGAAGTCGCATTGTCGTTGACTTCAGATTATGTTAGCTTCACTATTACAGGTTTACACATTCGTCTAGGAGATTGTACCGTCCTATTATTCCACATTCTTCTACCGAATATATAGTGGTTAAAGGGCGTAATACCGGCTCCTACTGATGAGTCGCCAGTAAGCACGAAACGAATGTGCATGAGATTATACTTTCCGTTCATGCTGCCTTTGGTTTATCCTTCTGGTCACAACTGAACTAATTTGTTACTAGGTTCGCAAAACCTAATACATACTTGCATATATATTAGTTCTTCGCAACAAGCAGTATTTAACTGTAATATATTGAATTGAATGATGTCATGCTTACCGCGAAATGTGATAGCTGATATCGATGAAGGCCAGAGTGTATGGTTTAACTGGAGTAACAGGTGTTCGGAAATTGTTGTAATTCTCAATTTGGGTGAACTTTAGCATAAATTTAAATCCATCAGGTTGGTATCATGTACCGACTCGGAAACCATAGTGTTAGTATCCGGTACTCATCGATTTCAAAAAGGGTATCAGTTACTAACACAATAGCCATAGTGTTAGTATCCTTTACAGACTCGGTATATATATTATATAGTGTGAGTTAGCATTGAAGTCGTATTGTCGTTGACTTTAGATTATGTTAGCTTCACTATTACAGGTTTACACATTCGTCTAGGAGATTGTACCGTCCTATTATTCCACATTCTTCTACCAAATATATAGTGGTTAAAGGGCGTAATACCGGCTCCTACTGATGAGTCGCCAGTAAGCACGAAACGAATGTGCATGAGATTATACTTTCCGTTCATGCTGCCTTTGGTTTATCCTTCTGGTCACAACTGAACTAATTTGTTACTAGGTTCGCAAAACCTAATACATACTTGCATATATATTAGTTCTTCGCAACAAACAGTATTTAACTGTAATATATTGAATTGAATGATGTCATGCTTACCGCGAAATGTGATAACTGATATCGATGAAGGCCAGAGTGTATGGTTTAACTGGAGTAACAGGTGTTCGGAAATTGTTGTAATTCTCAATTTGGGTGAACTTTAGCATAAATTTATATCCATCAGGTTGGTATCATGTACCGACTCGGAAACCATAGTGTTAGTATCCGGTACTCATCGATTTCAAAAAAGGTATCAGTTACTAACACAATGGCCATAGTGTTAGTATCCTTTACAGACTCGGTATATATATTATATAGTGTGAGTTAGCATTGAAGTCGTATTGTCGTTGACTTCAGATTATGTTAGCTTCACTATTACAGGTTTACACATTCGTCTAGGAGATTGTACCGTCCTATTATTCCACATTCTTCTACCAAATATATAGTGGTTAAAGGGCGTAATACCGGCTCCTACTGATGAGTCGCCAGTAAGCACGAAACGAATGTGCATGAGATTATACTTTCCGTTCATGCTGCCTTTGGTTTATCCTTCTGGTCACAACTGAACTAATTTGTTACTAGGTTCGCAAAATATACATATATGATGGAGCCTTATTTGTTTTTCTAACGAGGACCACTTGTTGGCAGATCCAAAAAATACGTCACGGATGCCAACGTTGGTTATTCGATGTTGGTTAACAACATGTGCTATGCTTCTAAAACAAAGATGGTTGAATGCCTATAAGTGCCTAAAATCATCAACTCCAAGGGGCCAAGTCTCACTAGAGTATAAAATTGCCCGTACATATGCATTATAAACACGACCTTTAAGGCAAAGTGAAATACTCGCGTTTCGCCGTAAATGACAAAGGTTCTAGAAAGCTGCTTTAGCTTTTGTGCTTCTCATATATTGTCTGAGTTAAAGATAGAGCTCCGAAGGTATAAACCTGTCAACTATGTATAGATCTTCACTCTGCTGTCGCAGAGTTCGAGTGATTGATAGGTGATGCTGTAAAATTATCTTACGTTTAAAGGGTGCGAATTTAATACAGAAAGACGATACAAAATCTGCTGTATATTCGAGGTGGCCTGAGCAAAATCTCGATTGCCGAATAATAGTACGATTTTGTCTGCATAATCAAGATCGACTAGTTTACCGCCCTGGAGATCTTCAGCACCTGCATCCTTAACGTTTGGAAGAGTGTCGTTCATAATAGAATCGATTACAAAATGAAACAAAACGAGAGAAGTGGACAGTTTGACGAACACCACTAGTAGTTGTAAAGTTGTGTGTTAAATCGTTGAAGACCTTATCGCAAATAGACGTTTTTGTGTAGAAAGCGCATATAATAATAACAAATCTTGTGGGCATATCACTTTTCGACAGAATATCGAATAAAATATTGCGATTCACCGAATCAAATGTACCCTGAAAGTCCAGAACGACGGCTACTGTGGGACGGCGATATAATTGTGTGATTCACGAGAAGCGCGAAGACGAAGTAGGATGACCGAAGCAAATAACCTAACCACGACTGGAATCAAGCCTATACCGCGATGGTTAACACACGATTTACGATTGCCTTTGTTGAAAATAGAACTAGTGGTCGACTTATTCCAATCAAGTGGTACGTTCTCCTCATTCCATATAGTACGTAAAAGGTTATTCAACGCTCCGGAAATTAGATTGCCACCAATCTGAAATAATCCCGGAAGCAAATAATCAGGGCCTGCGGCTTTGCGACATTTAAGGGATAGGACTACATCACGTATTTCTAACCCTGATAGTTCTCTGAGACTAACATTATATTCTGATGTATTAGGTGTTGCGCACCTAGTAACAAATTAGTTAAATTATGACCAGAAGGATAAACCAAAGACAGCATGAATGGAAAGTATAATCTCGTGCACATTAGTTTCCTGCTTACTGGTGACAAAATTATACTTTGTTGATACAGTCATTATTTGGGGAATCGGAACTGACGCAGGTGCCGAAGAAAATTGATCTTCAGTGTACAGCCCACCTATCAAGTCGATTTAATTTACCGGTTATTAAATGGTTGTAACTATTTATAGTTTCGCTAACTTTTAATTTTCTCGGACCCGTTGTGCCAATAATTTAGAACAAGCAGCGACTATTACATGACGCGAACGCTTCATCAATTTATTCAGTCTTTCTAGTCCAAAAGGATTCGTGATCACGTCTTACATTGCGACGATATTATAATGAGCTGAGCCAGGTGAATTTTGGCGCCTTGTTTCAAAGAACCACTGATTATTTCTACGGAGGTTTACAATGCCACATACAGTAGTAGCTACATTGTGCCTAGAGGAACTTATCTTGGTCCAAAATAAATTCGACTTTCATTCATCAAGACAAGTAAGCTTTAATTTTAGAATATCTTCATATTTTTTTATTGTAATGACGGTTGTTCGAGTTTTCTTACATCAAATTGGGATTTATTGTTATTTACTTTTCCGGATTTTTTAAAATATAGATCCACAAAGGATAAGTGCATCGTCCGAGTGAGAACGACAATCGTGGATACAGCCACACCATCCATAACTTATTGCTATATGATCTATTTGAGTCCACCATTGTCTGGGACCTGGAGGACGCCATGTGGTGCAACGTCTAACACTACATCAGAAATTTGTACTACTTCAATATAAACACAACTCTTCTAGTTATCTCACACAAGTTGAGTTTAATTGCAATATCGGCAGCACAATTTCTAATCAATTCGATCATAATTTTGTTGCATCGTCAAATGTAAATAAGTTATGAAATTAAGCTGGCTTTGATTCTGCAGATGTAAATAAAAATATATGTATATAAAGTTTGCGGACATGAGATACACACCAATTCGTTTTCAAGCCGAAATCACGAATGCAGCTCTTCAAATAATCTCAGTTACTTTTTGCCTTACTGCAATAACGGCGATGCAATTTCGAAGCAGTTCGATCACATCTTTTTTGCATCTTTCGTAAAATTCAAATAGGTTACGAAATCAGGAGACGCTTTGATTTTATGCGTGATGATAAAGATATATTTATATCAAGCTTGCAAATTCGAGATAAACACAAATCCCATTATTTAACCGTTCCAAGAAAACAACAAGAATAACGCCATTCACACATACTGTAGGTTTGCGAAAGCCGTGTTTCTCTCTGTTAATACACTAAATGTACATTTCAGCTTGATTTCCGTTAGACCATTTAACATCGTGTCATGAAGATTTCCTACTGACTTCTCCAAATATTTTGCAGATAACTCAAAGTCTACACTATTTTCCAAAACGCAGATCATAATCGATAACAGCTCAGATATGTGTGAAGACTCGCAATGGATCCCAACGGAAATGCATACATGGCAAGAATAGTTAGGCCCAATATGCGTGCTCTGCAAAGGCAATTAAGCAGAAGATCAGCGGAAGACTGCGTCAAATTCTTATTCCTAAATAACCACGAGCGCCTTAATAACAGACATGGTTTACACAATAAATGTATAGCCTCATAAATCTACTAACACGATTAGACAGTATACTCGACAGACGCATAGCAAAAAGATACGAATCAGAGATGAAATGAATGGAATTTATTATTTGAGCATGATGAGGCTGGAAAAACTGATGTGGAAATTCTGGCTGGTTCGCCAATCCGCTGATAATGTTAATCTGTTGCTGAGTGCATTTACTCGAAAAATTCTGTTCAAGATTTAACTGCAAGCCAAATTTTGTGTCATTTGGCTTAATTAAATGCACCTGCGGATTGAGTATATTCAGCATTGAATCGTCCATTGTTGAACAAGGCAATATATCAACAGCGTGCTCATCCGTTTGACTTAACTCCAATTTCGGAATCTCTTGTACCATAGTGGATGAAAGTAGTGTCTTTTGACAAAAATCCTGCGCGGAAATCGATGAACCGCTTTTGCAAGGTTCCACTGATAACGGTGATTGATTGGATTTCGCTAGAGAGGTTAAAAGGTAAACGAGCAAACAGTAATATGTACAAATAAATGAGAGTCATATTTTTTGAATGGTAAACCAAAAGTCTAACCAAAATCTGTAATTAGTTATTTATGCGAACACATGCTATCTCTACACAATATAAAAAAACAAAATCTTTATAAATTTTATGACTTGTTAATTCAAAGAAGGTAGGACTATTTTTTGTGATTTGACGGAACAAAAAATTTATCTTATTTAATTAGACCAGCTTGGACAAAATATAAAAGTTCCACTTTTTGACGGTATAATTGCTAGACAAAGCGCAAAAATGCCAGGCTATCGAAATAAACAGTGCAAAATCTCTTATCTAGGCAACAGGCATACACCAATGTGTTCAGAGCCTTTCATGTGGTACAAAAATTTATCATACAGGCGATCGATACGTTGGGATATAATTTAAGCTCCATTTAGGCACCACAAGAACCTTGTTTTTTTTTATCAAAGTTCATTTTTTCCAATTAAATTCCTCAAAGAAGAATTGCCAGGTCGAATGACGAGTTACCAAGATACGAGCTAAATCCGAGATAAGAGCTGTGTTTCCGGAGCGTCCCGTACCTCGAACGAAAATATGGCCCGAGCTCCGGCTCGTATCTCAAAGAACCCGTATGTTGTTGTTGCTCGTATCTGTTGTTACTATATATATATATATATATATATATATATATATATATATATATATATATATATATATATATATACATATATAGTCAAACAGCTCATTGGTAATAGTATAATGACTATTAGCAATAAAATTAGTAATAATAAACGACAAACGCATTAGTATTTGTGATATATCTATTTTTAGGCAGGCAGAATCTGAAAGAATGGCAGGTAAATGACAAATCTGTAACTTATTCACATTTGCACATTAAGATGCATTAAGTCAAACAAAGATTAAAAGCGTCAGATGCAATGTTACAAAGTACTTTTGTTTAGTTAGAATAAAAGTTTATTATCAATATAAAAGAGATAAGCATTTAAAAATTTCTTAGAGAAAATTAAATAATACTAAGTGACGGGCACGTTAAGCAACACTTAAAATTGCAGGCTTTCTCAATTTCTTACGTAAGTATGTACATACAAGCTTCAGTCGCAGTTGAACTGGGAGCCACCAAAGTTTAGTTCCAAAAAAAGACATTCAGGCTGAATTTGTGGGTATTTCAGAATGTCAAAATTAAATCTTATTGCAGCAGGAGGCTAGGATTGCACCACTCAGGTGATGGTGCTCGTCAACCTAGAGTGAAATAATTAAGAGGATGAGGAGGAGAATCGAAATATAAATAATTTATTCTTACTAGGGTTGGGCACTCCAGTGTCAGTGTACAACTCCCACCTAGTTATGAGTAATTTTAATAGACATGCATCTGTTAGGCATCCGTATTAAGTTTTGGCGTACATACGCCTATGTTGATGTTGACGACTCCAAGAAAATTATTGAAAAATAACAAAATCTGAAATTGACAGATAATTAGCTGAGCGACTCGAATTCGAATAAAGGAAAACTAATAACAAAATTTTAGCATAAATAGCAAGTTTTACACAGAACCTTTATCATGTACAACGAAAAAACCAAATGTCTCCGAGTACCTCAAAACACCTCTACTCAATAATAAAAATATATAATGCACATGAAGGTTATAAGATTCCGTGCCGCTGCAGTATGCTCTAAGTCGCTAGAAATTTATGACCAGAAGACTGCAAATTTCCATTCAGTCGAATCGACAATATTACGCTAGTCCTTGATGGTACACAAGAAATAAACACTGTCCCGACTTGAAAATAAATAATGAAGTCCCTCTCGGTCCTGCCGATGCCTATCACTATTTGCATTACAATTAAGCACGAACACATTGGAAAACAAAAATAATGGCGACTGAACACACTAACTCTATTTGTAGCGGAGTAGAATTCTTGCGAATGTACGCACACTGGAAGCCCACTTCAATTTCGCTGGATTTTAACTGGTCAAGTAGATGCCGCAGATTTTGTGTGATATGGTGTCAGATTTTTAAGGAGCAAACTACTAAACGACCGTTCTTCGTCTATGCGTATGCATTTATGTGCGTAATATATTTATGCGTATATATATACACATAATCAGTTATCGTATTCATCTGAGATTCTAGATGCACAAGTTACCTAGGCAGAATTCAACTTCCTAATATTTTCAAAGTACAAAGTAAATTTGTAATGCATAAAGCAATCAAACTCGAACAGCTTAATGTAAAGGTGGATATTCTAAGAAGTTATACAGACCATGTCGGCACGCGCCACATGTATAATTTCATTTTTGCAGTAAAGAGAGCACAAAATAAAAGGGTCAAATAGTTGCCAACTTACTTAAACTGTGCCCATTATTACTTAATTTAACTAAGTTTACTGATTCTTTAGCATCCACTGAGGGATCATCCATACTCCCTGTGACAACGTTGCGCATTATCATATTTGGTGAGCTTAAATTGTCTGAGCCATAATACCAACCACCATCGCTTATCAAAGATGTGCCGCAATCAACGTTGTCTTGACTTTTTCCTCCTTCGTTAGCTCTTCTAGGCACATCACCCTGCAACACGTTATCCGCCGTCAAGCTGGTGCCGGCTGCAATATTATTAGAATTAGACGCGTAGCAAACATTTGCGGTAATCGGGATAGCAGGAAAGCCGACATTTGCCTGTAGACAACCTCCAATAACTGGTGAATCAATTTCACTAGTTGTAAATTCTTTGCTGTTAGAGGAATGCGAAGGCGGCATACATTGATCAGCTGGCTCAATCATGAGCTGAAATTCCTCGTCACGTTTGGGCGTAAGTTCACGAACCAAATTAACACCTGACAACAATGCCAACGAAGAGGTGGAGCTATGCCGTGTTATATCACTGCTCAGAGCTTGAACTCGTTTATCAGCAAGCTCAAATTTATTTTGATCTCGCTCAACACACGCTATTAGGTTGACACCGTCAGGCCCAATAGGTTCTTGGCAGCATTGTTCACTACCCACATTCGTGTCGGCAAAGCTCTCTGTTTTTGTATTGTCACTATCAGCAGAATCATCTAATTCATTAAAGTTATAGTCGTCGTCATGGTAACCATCATCATCCTCATCTCCAGCATCCGTCTTGACACTATATCGATTGTGCATGCCAGACTTATATTGACGAACCGCCGTAATGAACACCTCCTAAATAATTTAAACAGCACAGTTCTACATTATCATCCGGTGACAACAACTATATCAGCAGAAACAGATTTCAAAGCCAAAACATTTTAGTGCAATATTCAGTAAGTCAAGTAATCGGTTCTATAATAACTGCGAAACTTAAATACCTATAATAAAATAATGTATCTCATACGGAATTATGGTAAGCTTTTATATATATATATATATATATATATATATATATATATATAACGTGTGTGTGTGTGTGTGTACCATAAACAAACTATGGAACAGATATTCGATTGGAAAATTGGATTATTATTATTATTCGTATTATATTAAATGAAGTCGAATAGTGAACTCATGCAAAAATATTGTAAGCCAAATATGATTACATAATTAAATTATGAATAAGATAAATAAAAACTCATGAGAAAATAAAGTTATTTTGTATTAGTCGATTAAAGTCCGAAAAGATACAAACTTCAGAATAGACATATCGACTAAGCCAAAAATATCTAAGAAATATTTCAGTATGCTCGATTTATTTAAACAAATTCCCGACATTGAAGAGGCAATGATAAAACAATCGCGGTTTTGCCAAACAAAACATTTGAAAGATCAACTTGCAGAATCACACTAATACCTTATTTAGAAAGAAATTTATGAGCACATATTGCAAAATAGTGCTACTAATAAATGTTTGTCATCATGTTGCTAGTTATTTACCTGATTTTCGGATTGCGTACCGAAATGTTTGAATCCCCGTCATCCGAAAATCAGGTAAATAATCTATTCCCTGTCGGGCAACAGGTTTCTTTTAAAGCTTATTTAGGTACTAAATGTTGCTAGTTATCTGTCGTCAGTGTGAAATGCAAACCCATTTTGTAGTTGTTTCTACAACATGCGTGCACTACCAGAAAATAGTTTAGTTGCATTTAATAAATATGCATAGGTGAACAGGGCGTGTGTAATATCCTACGCACAACTATGAATGTCACGGTTATCTGACAGTAAAGCGTCAATAAATAATGCCTATATTGTTTTATACGATGATGACTAAGATGTTGGTGATGACACTTCATCTTTATACATGAGTAAACTTGAAATTGTCAAGAACAAAAAACAGAAACCAAGGCACAAAAGTTTACATAATCAGCCAGTAGCGAGGCAGATTCAATATTATATGAGAACGAAAATAATGGCAAGGGAAACTACAAGGAAAAGTGCATACATAATAGAATGCAAGCTTCATCTTGAATATCAATTTGTCCACATAATTAACTTAATAAAGAATACCTTAGTCAAAGTGTAAGTCAAACGATAGTTAGTAACGAAATTAGATATG
>JAQBSW010001131.1:0-90000 GCA_029291075.1 Eudiplozoon nipponicum
CAATTTTAAATAAAATTGGCCCCAAACTTCATTCCTGTGGAACTCCACTTGTTACCCTTTTCGATTTAGATATCAAATCGTTTACTTGAATACTCATTCTTTGATTATGTAAATAGTATCTAAGTAATCTAAAAATATTCGGATCAATATTCAATAAATTAATCGCATTCAAAATAGCATCAAAAGATATAGAGTCAAAAGCTTTTGAGATATCTATAAATACAATTAATGCATCTAACATTTTCTCATCTAATGTAATTACATGTTTCCACATAGAGAGCATATTAGTAGTTGTCGACCTGTCTTTCGTAAAGCCATGTTGGCATATATCGAAATCAGCCGGCAGCATACGTTCTAAATGATCTAGTATCAATCGTTCTATTATCTTCAAAAACGAAGGGATAATAGAGATTAATCTATAATCACTGGCACACGTTGGCTTACTTACTTTTGGCAAAGGTTTAGCTACTATCGTTAGTATATCGATTGGTAATTTCCCATTCTTCAAAATTCTATTTATAAAATTGCAGAGCGCATTCATAAAATTTAAAGGTAATTGAAGTAGGTTATCAATCGATATACCAAGATTGATCATTTTGTTTTTTTTATATTTTATTTTTGACATTAATTCTTTCAATGCATCACTGTCAATAACAAGTCCTAGATCCTGATTTCCCGAAGGATCGGTTAGATCAATGAAATTGCTTTCGTTCTGTGGATCACATAACAAGTTGCCAAATACTTCATTCAATTCACAGAGAAATTCATAATCAGTTTTACCCACAGGTAATATAAGCTTTAATTTTTCCTTATATTTACTTTAGTCTGTGAGGAGTTTGTATCCTAGTCTAGGATTACTCTTCAGTTTGGCCAAAATAATTCTCTGATCTTTGACGGATTATCAGCAGTGATGAATTAATTTCTTTATTGATCAAATCTAACCACATTTTTAATACTATTGATAAGACTTCATTTCATTATATTATCTCGTTTGATTCTTAGCTTACATAACTTCCTATTGATTCGCTTTGGTATAACATCCGTAAATGTAGATGCCCTAAATATATCAGATAATAACAATGAAACAGAAGAAACAAATTCGTCATTGTTCATGATTAAAAAAATATTCCTAATCAATAGATAAGCTCAATTCTCTAAAAAGATTCCAGTTGATTCTGGACCATTGCACGTGTGCAGTTTTAAAATTAGGTTTCTGTACATTGCTACTCAAAAGGTTCCATTGTAAAATAATTTGTTTATGATCCAATTCTTTGAAGTAATTTACTACATCATAACTGTGTGAGTTCAACGCTTCAACTTCTAAATATACATGATCTGAGCATTCCGAACCTCTAGTTGGTTCCTTTATAATCTGCTTGAGATCATGATTAGAAAAAAGATTGATTATTTCACAGTCATGCAACTTATTAAAATCTCCTACCACAACAATATAACCATGGCAGTCCAAAATAGATTGAAAAGAATTGGTAAACCTTTGATCATCATGTAAATTTGCATACGGCGGTCTGTAAACCGCAGTTAAAATCAGGTTATCAATTTGTATAGTTAAAAAATCAATGACAGTATTATATTTGCTTGTATGTAACATATCGTTTTGCCATAAATAAGTACTCCTCCACTTCTTTTATCCAGGGATCTGTCTTTCCTAAATAGAGAATAATGAGGAATGTCAAATTCATTGTTTTCAATGTCCTTGTTCAGCCAGGTTTCAGATAAAATTATAAAGTCAAAATTGTTACTTATTATAAAATCACACATAAAAATAGTTTTATTCTTAACACTTCTACAATAAGCATAAAATAAAGCATATGTACAACACAACTCATCTTTACAGTTACTGATTTAACTTTTTGGTTTCCTTATAATTCGTTTGTTGGGTACCGTAGCTATAGGTCGTAGCTGTCCGCTGTCCACAACATTCATTAATGACATTCCGTTTTTTGTGATTTTAGAATCAATAGACACGCCCTTTATGGTAACTTGTTCCGGATTACTTGATCCCTGATCCAAAATCTTCTTCACCTCTTTTGCCGCTGACAATTTTCTTTGGAGAAAGGTCTTACCTCTGGAGATGAATATGTTGTGGAAGTTACGACATTCTTCTTTCTTCTTATTAAAATCTTCAAATTGCTTGTTAGTCGGCCTCTTTGATAATTTTATCACAACCAGCCTTGGTCGTTCCGATTTCTTGCCCACCCTGTAACATTTCGTTATGTCGGCCTCTGTCGTTTCTCTGATTAAATCATTTAACTTTTCAACATCATTTGGATCCGCATTTTCATTTAGATTAAATAAAATTAACTGCTCCTGTTTTACAATCCTTGCAGATTCTTCATTGGAAAAAGTATTTAATATTTCTTCACCTGAAGAATTGCTTTTTTTAGATATATTGTTTTATATGGTTATTTCAGCTAACTCGATCCATGGCTTAACATCGACTCCTAATTTATCCATCTTATCATTTAACGCAACGGTCAATTCCTCAATTTTGGCGCTTAAGTTTTCATTTCTCCTTTCTGCTAAATCTAATTTTGCTGAATATATCCTAACGTCCGACTCCAGCTTAAACATTTTATTTTTAATAGTGTTGTTCTCCTCCCTTAGCTCCTTCATGGAGTTTGAAGGTCCGTAATATTTTTTTTCAAATTCAGTATTCAAAAAAGTAGGAGCCATTTTAAACTGATGAGAATTTGCACGCCATTAAGCACCGGCAATTTTGCGCGTTTTATTTGGTTCCACGTATTGAAATTTGAATTTGATTTTAGCAATGTAGGTGAAATTTTCTTAGCTGTTACAATTATTTGATTAATGAAAATAAAATTATAGTTCGCATTTCATCAAATTGTATTGAAAAGTGTCAAAATAAATCTCCGAGATTTTATTATATAAATAAAATGCAAGATGAAATTTTATTGGCTAACACTAGGCCAGTCAGAAAGCACGCAATCTGACTTCACTATTAACAAATAAATTACCCCATTGAGCACATCGTTTATATTAACGCAAAGCACTTTCACGCAACACACGCTCATTTACTTGCTATCGTCAGGGTTTCTCGGGGTCCATCTGTGCTTGCTTTGTTCGTATGCTGTTTATACACGACGTTTCACTAGCCAAACTCGCTGTCAGTCAAAGAAACTCATAATGCTGCGCCTCCAGACAATCGTGATCGCTTAAATAATTAATCGGATTGATACCGTTGACAGCCTCCTGGTGTTAACACGGATATCATCATCAAGAATACCGATGATCCTCTCATTATCATTTGCCACATGCAAGTACTAGTCTACTGGTTGACGTCTAGCTGTCCAACGATTGCAAAGAAAGTAACCGGACGCGCATAGAAAGGTTCTCATGACTTATAGACATCGGCATCTGAAATTGTATCTTCTATATTCAGGGCATTTTACGTTTGATGATTCTAACGCCATTCTTTATGGTCCTCAACAATTACTGGAGCGTGCAGTTCTTCCATGGTTTTGATATATTAGGGACCTTAATGTATCTTGACACTTTAATCAAACATAATGACAGTCATCTTATATTAATTTAGTAAGAAATTATATTGTAACAATCGGCTCCGCGTTACAACCCAACGAATATCAATTTCATTAGATCCGGTTTTCCTTAGGGTCGCATATATGATTTCTCATTTTAGACAATCATTCTCTTAACTGTGATTTTAGAAACAATCTCTGTTAGTTTCAATCAGTTTCAATTGAGATTTCTTTAACTGCAAATTGATTTGAATTTAATAGGGTTTTGTTTAATAATAATACACACCTGCGCGTAATACGCCGGTAGCATGCAATGGATTTATGTGATTTAACGCTCAAAGCCAGGATTTATATATTTTGTTTGTTTTATCTCATTATACATAACTACTAAATGTTCTGCTAAGATATTCTGGATTTATATATTATGTTTTTCAATCACTCATACGAAAACTATCTGTTCTGCTAAGACATTCTGGATTTATTTATTGTGTTTATTGTGACTTTGCTTTTATGCCTAGATAGTAACTTGTGTTGACAATATATTATTTTGTTGCCGTCTAGAGCACGGTCAATTTTGACTAACAGTGAATTTTAATTTAATTTGCAACATTGTGTACAATATACGTATGATTATTCGACTTAGCCTTCTCACATCACCCATTGGAAAGAGATTAGACGTTAATCATGAGCACGGCCCACGAAATTAATTTTCTCCGACGACCGCTACCAGGCATATGTATGAATGGCATAGCATCGCTAAATAGACAGCTACTCCGCAAAAACTTCTTACAATAACCACAATACAACCTACAATATAACACTGATTATATATTCGTCTTAAATAACTCCATTGCGTTCAGAGAGTAGATGTAAATGTCACTGTATGTATAATAATGGAAAATGTTGTTTGCATTTACAAGAAAGTCCCCATTTTTTCAAATTTATATGTATTTATATATATAGGTACTAAACAATATTTGAAATAAAAGTACCTTTACTCAGCTGATTAACTGAATGAAATAATTTTCATATGCTCCAGTCGGAAGACTGTGCAACGTTACATAATGCGCCCAGGTAATCAGATACTGTCGGTGTCTCTAATGAAGATCATTGAAAGCAATCACCGGAAAATACCTTGAATAGAGATAATATCACAGAAAAGACGAATTATGGAAGTCATTCCATTGCCCCATCATCTCTGTTGTGTATTTCTTTTATATGATCGTAGGGTACATACACGACAGGTACATGCCAAATAAATCAACTGATATAGATGCAATTTGAGATTTGAAACAATTGTTTTTGAGTCAATGATCTGCTTTCTCTTAGGCTTAATTTATTTATTCCTTCTGTCATTTTCTCTGTAGCATCACATTTATTGATGCCATACATTGTATTAAAACAAGATTTATTTAACAAACTGCGTACGATTAAAAGTAAAATATTTTTGCTAGACTGGAATAATCGAAATTATCTGATCTGCGATTTTACTAACGCAAGTAGTATTCCAGTAGTTGTTTTACTTCAACAAAATATTTCTACTGCTCTTATTGGCAGCCTTCTTCAGTTGATCCATCCTCACCAGTTTACAAAAGAAACTAATGAGGCAATTTTGGTATCTACTCTGGCCATATTATTTATACTTCAGACTGATCTTCAGTAGATAGACGCGTGAGACGTGTGAGACTAGATTGGCTGAATAAGAATTTACCATTTGCATGCGTTAGACTATTTGTTTTATACACTCCATGTAAAATAAAATAACTGAGACTGTCTTATATGTTCTGGTGGGGAGAGACCAATAATTCAGAAACATTCGTCATAAATTAATTTCATTATGAGTGATAAAATTATAAATACGAATGACCAATGCCTGAGTTAAATTTAAACTCAAACCGCTCAGGTTTTACTCAGGATAGACTTGTTAATAGCAGTTACTGTCATAAAATTAAATAGGTTCACGTCACACATGTGAAAGTTTATGTGAATACATAACCAAAAAGATTCAGTTAAATATAATTGATACACATGTGCGTACATCTAAATGAAACTGTATTCAATAAACATTAATTTACCCTTTGCTTGCGTCAGACTAATTATTAAATCTAAACATTTGAAATTCTGTATTATTAGAATTATTTCAATAGATAGCGTTGGGTGACACAACACAAAAATAAGCGTCCAAATCACTAAGTTTTAAAGTCAAAAGAGAGGTTAAAGGTAAAATTATTATTCTACCCATAGCTATTAAAAAAATTTAAAAATATACCGTAAATTCTGGGCTGGTGTATGCTTGTTGGTTGCTTCAGCTATTATATGATGCCCAATAACCACTAGGAATTGCTACACAAATTGTTAGATGAAGTGGCCGTTCATACCGCGTGAGGCAAAATAGAGCAATGTGATGTCTGGAGAGACGCAGCGTGAGGATTGCAAGGTAGATTTCCAATGAAGTTGCCAGGTTTATGTTGAAACCTGGGCAGGCTGGATTGCCGTCAATGTTTGAATACGACCAAAGGAGCTAGATTGTGCTCGACGTTGTTGTCATGATATTCGTAAAGTGGTCATTGTGCAACTGATGAAGTTGAGATATGCATTGAAAGAGGCCTGTACCATGATATAAAGCCGTTGACTACCTAGTTTTGCTACATAAGACGTTAGCTCTAAGTAGCTGGTCATACCAAAATAGGCATTGTGAGCTCCAGTGAGAGCCATGCGTTGCAATTGTACAATGTAAAGATATATATGTACACGAAAATCAAACGGTAACCAAAAAATTGTACTCGAATATTGCTGCAGAGATCGCATAATACCAAAGAACTGCTCAAAAATGCTACACAATTGTTAGCTAAGATCAGCTGTATATACCAATTGAGACAAGTGAGTGTGAGAGAAGTAAATGAAACATGCGGATTCATAGATGTCATTTCGCATGGCGTAGGGCGCAGGCGGTACGCATATTAAAATTTTGATACATAGAATAAAAAATTATCAGTTATGCTTTATCAAAGCAATCTATTGCTACGTTGAGATTGCAGCCTGATAGAGCCTGAGACGCGTGTAGAAGGTTTTATGTTTCCAGGATCAGGCGGTTCGATTAATGTTTCAACCTGACTCTGCTTACCGATGTAGGTGTCGTACATTGCATGATAATTAAGTATCGTCCTATTATCCCACATTCTTCATCCAAATATAAAGTGGTTAAAGGGCGTAATACAGGCTCCTACTGATGAGTCACCAGTAAGCACGAAACGAATGTGCATGAGATTATACTTTCCGTTCATGCTGCCTTTGGTTTATCCTTCTGGTCACAACTGAACTAATTTGTTACTAGGTTCGCAACACCTAATACATACTTGCATATATATTTGTTCTTCTCAACAAACAGTTTTTAAATACTATAAGTATTTCAGCTGTCTGAGAAAAACCGGGTAAGGACCGCAATAATTTAGGTGTAGTGGTCCAAAAGTAGAGTCGTTGCGAACGAGTACTCTCATGTAGCTTTGGAGCTGCGGGTGAACGAAGACTGGATGAGGCGTATGTCTCGACTGCTGTTCAGACATGCTACCGAAATGATGTCGGAGGTGGTTAGCTTCCTATTTTGGATCATCCTGTGCCGGTAGTAGACGTGGATGCTAACTAGGCATGCGTAGATCCATGCCATACAAGAATTGTGATGCAGACGTTTCAATAAATTCACGTGTTCGGGAACGCATGGCAGGTAGAACTAACGGTAGTGCATCGACCCAGTTTCCATTAATGGACGAGAATGCTAAAGCATGTTCGAGTTCCCTATGCATTCATTCTACCATACCGTTAGATTGGTGATGGTAGGCAGTTGTCTGGCGTAAGGTGCATCCCATGAATCACAATGTGGTTTTAAAAGGATCCGATGAAAAGAAATAACCTCTATCAGTGATGACATCAT
The DNA here is from genome assembly GCA_029291075.1 of Eudiplozoon nipponicum. Classification (NCBI taxonomy): domain Eukaryota; kingdom Metazoa; phylum Platyhelminthes; class Monogenea; order Mazocraeidea; family Diplozoidae; genus Eudiplozoon; species Eudiplozoon nipponicum. Next base: position 7,447 of record JAQBSW010001131.1, read on the forward strand.
TGGGAACACCTTAATGGGATATCCATTCAGAGATAAAACCTTTAGTGTATTCGTCTGCAGAAATGGTGCCAAGAGGTAATACCGCAGGACATCGTGTTAATTTATCGATCATTTTTAGAAGTTAACTGAAATCTTGAACCATTTTCAGATGAACTATGTCGATGTCGGCAATGGTTGGGCTTGATGTGTTCTTCCTAAGTCTGTGACCTCAGAAACAATCTGTAAGAAATCGGACAGTCGCCTTGCTTCCTGGGTGAGAAATTTAGAGAATTGAGCTGAAAACTTTTCTCTGAAGGCTGGTCGGCAGAACTGGCTGGTTGGGATGCGTACTCGTGAAGTGAACAAAAGGTAAGCCTTCCCATAAACGGCATACGAACTTCGTGGGCTGACGGGCTACTAATCTCTGAATGTGAGTGGCACCGCGCTGTTTTGTGCACAGGAGGGAAGGCGTTAGTGCTGGTTTCCTGGAGTCCCGAAGTTGACTGTGAATGGCGACGGCAAAGGTGGTTGTAGCGAGACGTCTGGACTGGAAAGTCGTCTGTAATGAAGTTTTGTTTACTCTTCGACATGAAAGATATCGAATTGCAATTCGCTCTGACGAGACAGCTGTATTTCCACTCTAGCAGGGTACTTGGCGACGGTTGAAGTCGCTTTTCAAAGTGCGCTAACTAATGGTGCATGATGTATGAAAACAACAAATCTTTTGCTACCAATGATGCTGATAAAATGGTGTACTACATCATTGATGGTGAGGGGTTCTCGACCGAAAGTGTCGTATCTTGTTTTTCCTGGTTGTAGATTACGCGAGTAAAAACTGGTAGGCTTCCGAACTCCGTCGATCTTATGTTCCATCGTGGCATCTGTCATGAGTAGAAATGGTCATTGAAAATCAAGGTGCATTAGCTTTGTATTATTTGCAAACGAGTTGATGGCAGGTCGAAGTAATTCCTCGCCTTCAGATGACCAAGAAATTGTGGAGTTCTTACTAATTTGATGTGGAGTTCTTACTAATTTGATCTTGAGTTCGTGGTTGAATAAGTGTGAGAGGACATTTGATAAATGTTTGGCATGAGATTCCAATTCTAGACTGAAAACCATTATGTCATCAAGAAATGACATACCATAAGTGGCGTCGTCGCGAAGTATGATGTCCATGAATCTTTGAAATGTCTGTGTAGCACAATTAAGTCCAAAAGACATGTAGAGGTATTCGAAAAGATCAAATGGAAAAATGACAACAGTCTTTCTAATATCTTCTGGCGCTACCGTGATGTGGTTGTAGACTTGTCTGAGGTCAATCATTCCGAAGAAATTGCTGCCGCTGAGTTTTTCAAGTAAGGTGTTAATATTGGGAATAGGATATGCATCAGATTTGCTTACTGAGTTTAATTTGCCGTAATCTCTACGGGCTCTATATGATCCGTTTTATTCGGAGACTGAGTAAAGTGGTGACGCCCACAAACTTTATGATAGTCTGATGATTACCTTCTCCAATAATCTTAAAAATTCCTCTTGGGCAGCTCTCAGTTTAACAGGGGACAATAGTCACTACTTGAGTGTAATGGGTTGTCCTTCTGTGAATATATGATGCACCATGTTGGAGACTCATCGGTCTGTCTTTCTGAGATCGAAACGGGACCTGTGTTCACAAAGAACAGTTGATATCTCTGCTCAATGATTCACTGGAGTTGGCTGAATGACCTGTAACTCCAAACGCTCGAAGGCAAGTGTCCAAAAACTTTGCTCAATTCGGTGGAGGGGTCTTCTGATTGGCAAACTAAACAATGAGCCGAAATTTCAAAATGAAATAAAGGCCAAATATATTGTGTGAGACCTTGGCGACGGTGAAGTTGTGTGGAAATTCAAAAAATATTTTGAACTCCTAAATTTCACTCAAAGCAATTTGATTCCCAACAAAAAACCTAGAATACTTAAGAAGGATTAACATCCAGGATGAAAAATGAGGTGGTATTATGCGCTAACGTCGATTTACTGTATTCCGATGATAAAAAATGAGGTACAGTTACTGTTTGGGGTCCTTATTAGGGCAAGAATTGCATTCTCTGGCAAATGCCGAGAAAGTTCGGTAGTAAAGCAGTGTCTAGAAGTACACCTAAACACTTGAATCCGGCTCTGGTTGACTGGCTGGTGTTCCTTCTGTTGTGGCGTCAAAATCAGTGAGCAAGAGGCTGTGTAAAGACTCAGAAGTGTCTTTTTGAAGATCTGCAAAAACACCGTGGTTACTGGCACACGTAGAGGTCCTGTAGATAGATGATCGATCCTTTGATGAGAGAAAAATCCCAGACGATTAGGTGATACAACGTAAATAATGCTAATCGAGAGGTCAGCGTGAGTAAACAGTCAATGTGACGCAAGACAGCAGCACACGTAGTGCATAGCTAAAATCTAATGTGCTAATGATAATCATGGTAAACGCACCGTGCTTATATGGCTTTAAAAACTAAAGCTCTCACGTCATTGGTTAACTGCAAATTTTGCTTGTTTTTATTGGTGTCGTGTAAATGAAATTAGAATTTTGTTTAGGCAATATGTCGGTGAATTGTTCTGAGTCATTATATAACTAATGTTTTTCGCGTAATTGTTTTTGTTTGAAATAAGTCCATTGTGTTCAACCGGTGGATATAAATATCGCTCTATGTATAAATATGGAAAATGTATTTTTGTCACTTACTGGAAATTCCACATTTATGGAAAATAAAATTTTTACAGGTACGAAACAGTATTTGAAATAAAAGTAATATTTCTCAGTTAATTAGTTAAGTGTAATGCTTATCAAATATCTTTAATCAGACTGTTTTCTGAGTGTTGTGTTCTATCAATTTGTAGCCATTATATTTTATTTTGATTGTTTGTTTCATATTCTGAAATGATTTTGTTATGCGTGGATTTATTGTTTATATATTTCAATAAAATTTAGATTGCCTGGTGTCTAATGTAGTAGTATGGCTTCTTTATATAATTCATGAATGTGAAGTAAACATTTCTCCAACATACAGCTAACAAACGTTATAAATAACCAGGAGGAGGTTAGAATCTTATTTAGAGACGGAATTTTAGGGTTGCTAGTTATGAGGTGCACTATTTTAAAGATTTGAGCAATAAATAGGTTGTTCTAAAAGGAAAAAAACATGTTGATGAACATTCACCGTTGCAAAAGCGAACGTTATGTGCTCTAAAACTAACTGAGAGCTTTTTTATATTATCATTTTCGTTAATTATGCCTGTCTTTCATAAATACTTCAATTATTATTTAGCTTGCGTGTCTTATCAGCGATTATACCGATTTCATATAAAGAGATTGGTTGCAGAGTATGTGAATTGCGAATTAGAACAGAATATTAAATGTAATATTACGTTATCCAAAAATTGATATTGAATATACTACATATTAAAATAAATAGTTAATTAGTTTTTATCTGTAAACTACCTGAAAATTGTACGTTGTCTAAACTTCAAATTAAGGCATAATTTTGCAACATGTTTCTGAATATATATATTTATATATAGCAAATACAAATAGAACGATAAACTGATACCACCGATGTATGCATATTGTCAATTTATATTGGAAGTAGAGCCATTTGGTAAACTGTGTAATATTCAGAACTCAAGTCTTATGACTGTTTTACTGTATTACTATAACAAAAACGATAACGTAGTTGATTGGGAGTTGCTAGTGATTTTTTAAGGTTAAATTTAAATCTAAAATGGGGAAGTAATCACCTAGGTGTAGCAATTGACCTACTTCACCCACATAAAGTGTTTTTGGCTACATTTTTTATAATTTAGAATAGAATATCTTTATTTGGATTCAAACCACACATGCTCCATCAAATAATAAAATTATAAAATGTACAATATAAAAAGATATCACATCACATAAATATGTGCAATTAGTTGTACTGTACAATTTATCAGCATCAGAAAGTTCAGCTTTAAAGAGTGATAGATTCTTCATCAAAAATAGAAAAAAATTAAGGTATAATTCGAGTGTAAAATTTTGTAAGAAAAAAAGGGAACCATGACTAATAATTGATTGTATGCATTGTTGATTAACAAGATGATATAATGCATAACATTTCAGTTTTAATAAAACAAAATTTGAAGAACAATTAATCATCTTATTTAACCATGAGAAAGTATTATCATAATCAAAATTAAAAATATCAGCAGGATTGAACACTTTTTCTAGTTCGGTAGATAAAAATTTAAAAGACATTTTAGTTGGAGGCGTTTCTCTAAGCCCCTTTGGCAATTGATTGTAAATTTTGTAAATTTTTGAAAAAGAGAATAGCTTGCTCGCAACATTCCCCACCAATGGTGGAGATAATGCAAAATGACCAGATCTAGTTCCAATTTCATGACTCTTTCTTATTGGATTCATATAGGCACCAGTCCACTGGTTCGAATAGAAAGCTTGTATGCAATAGCACATTCTCCGAAACCATAAAGGATGCAGTGATATAAACTGTAATCTAGTGGCGTATATAGTGCAGAAGATAGGACTAATTTGTTTCACAACTTTTCTTTGTACAGCTTCTATCCTATTAGACAAACCATTTTTTTAAAGGATTCCAAGTAGCGGCAGCATATTCTAGTATCGGTCTAATCCATATTATAAACATTTTAAATTTTAATTCATTCGATATTATATTTCTATTTATTAGTGCCCATCTGTTCTTGGCACTACTACTAACCCATTCATTAAAAAATTGAGAGTGAAGTACAAACTAATTTTTTAATGTATGGTATATTCGTTACCTAAAATAGCAGGTAAGCTAAAATTAATGTTTATAGATAAATGTGTAAGATCTTTTCTATACGGAATATAGTCAATCGATTAATATTCGTTCATCTTCTTTATTTTAATACTGGTGAAAATATATGGGCGTTTTATTAGTTTTTATTGTGATCTAGATCACGTTTGCAGAAATTTTATAAAACTGATTTGTGCCTTAGTGGTTCATTAGTATATTTAAAACTACTTAACTTCTGCACGTTTGAAATTATTCAAAATTGTTTTTGAATGGAGTTCTTAATGGAAAAATCTGCAAATTTGCGACCTGACTAGATGTTTATTAAAGTTTGCCTTATAGCTTAATTCAAGAGTTCCCAAGCGAAAATAATTCGCTGTATGATTTGCTTTATCTTTATTTATCTTCAAGATTCCGTTGGTGATGTTTTATTAAACTAAACTTCAACAATAAATAAACGATCTTGGTACGGATATTCTGTGTACAGCTTCTTTTAAAGACAGAAAAATAGTCTTTTGAACTAATATAAAGATACGTATAAGCGTAGTATACACAATTAAATATGCGTATTCTATTTTGCTCATTTTGAAATGCGCTAATGCAACTAAAAAGGGTTTGGTGATATGTTTGAAGCTGTCATATATTTTGATAAATGTACATAAATCACAATTTTTTAGTTTTAAAACGATTATTGTTTAGCAAGCCTTGCAAGTAGGTATTAGGTGTTGCGAACCTAGTAACAAATTAGTTCAGTTGTGACTAGAAGGATAAACTAAAGGCAGCATGAACGGAAAGTTTAATCTCATGCACATTCGTCTCGTGCTTACTGGCGACTCATCAGTAGGAGCCGGTATTACGCCCTTTAACCACTATATATTTTGGTCAAGAATGTGATATACCCCCTATTATCCCACATTCTGACCAAAATAGTATAGTGGTAAAAGGGCGTAATACCGGATCAACTACTGATGAGTCGCCAGCTAAGCACGAAACGAATGTGCATGATATTATACTTTCCGTTCATGCTGCCTTTAATTTATCCTTCTGGTCACAACTGAACTAATTTGTTACTAGGTTCGCAACACCTTATACATACTTGCATATATATTAGTTCTCCGCAACAAACAGTATTTAACTGTTATATAGCAAGCCTTGCGTTTGTATAAACATATTCTACTTCAATTCGTTTATACGAATCTGGTTAAGAAGGAACATGAGGCAAGTAAATAACAATAAATAAAATGAAATATTTATCTGATTTTAGTGATCTAATAAATGTTAATTTTAATAATAACTTTGTATTGTCCAAGTAACGTTCAATAAGCTGCGACATTCTGTGAAACAGAGGTCAGACTGTAGAGGCTCCATACCTATTGTTATCTAAGAACCCCATAGATGCCAGATCGTTATCAGTCTTTAATTGTATAATAGAATCTGACAAGATTGTACTTTCATTCATATATGTTAAATTCATACCTGCCATGTCTTGAGCTAACTTGCTAGTGTCTTCAAACTTAATATTAGAATCCATGTTGATCGTACTTAATTATTAATTTGATACTTAATGTTAGACAATCGGAATGTGAAACCTTTCACGTTACAAAACACCCGAACAAATAATCTGGAAAGAAATGTACGTGAAAAACAGAATTATTAAATTACCTGTTCCAGAACGTCCACAATATGTACGAAAGTAAGAATGTAAGACAGTGTTAGCGGGATATATTGTGGAGATCGAGTAAACCTAAAATGGAGGAAATGAAATAAAAGCAGCACGTCGAACAAGTTAAAACCAGTCACGTACAGATAACCGAAAACTGAAATTGCGCACAATTCAAAATATATATACAGTCAAGTATTTAAACAGAGAAAATTCTGGAAAATAAACGAATAATTAAAAAATAATAAAATGCGTTTCAATCAGCCAAGGTGGTTTAAATTTATCAATTATTGTCACTTTGATTTTTTTCGGAGGAAATATCTTTCTCCACAAGACATCTACAAGACCTTTCTTTCTGTAGAAATAGCTACAATTTTATCTCCTATAATTTTTTAATGATTGTATTGTCATGAGTTATATTGTATTGATAGAACTGAAATTTTAACAATTGCATATGTCATAAAATTAGTACTAATTATTACAGGTTATATTTGATAATCAATGTGTTTTGACTCAAAATAAATAAATTCTGGCACATTGTCAAACCAGTGGATCTTTAGTCTTCTTTTGCCAGTTATCATATATGGGCACGAAAGTTTCATTTTTTCACGTTTGATTAATTTTGAGTAAGTCTGTTCGTTCTGTCTACCGAAAATGCATTTTATTTATATTTTAATGCATTTTGCTTTATCCAGTCAACTGTACGTCCTGCTTCCACGCTACTATGAATAGTTCTGTATCAATATACTCCCACCACATGCAATGTGTTAAATAAAGTCTGTCGGCATTACAACGTGATGTACGACTTTAATTTGATTTCTGCTTATATTCGTTGTCTGTCTAATAGGGCCCGTTATGATGCACTTAAGCGATATCTTTCACGCATGAAGGATATATCTGATCAGAAGTGTAACCAATTTCTCTCGAATAGCTGAGTATCGTTGCTTATATAGCAAGCCGTATATCATTGCGACTGTGTTTATATGCTACGTATTCCTTTCGCTTTTTAGTTTTTTATTTCCTTTTCTCATTGAGTAGTCTATTTGTTTAACATCTAAAATAGCTATAGTTTAGTATCAAACATTACGTTTTGCTCTAGTGTGCATCTGCCACTAAATTTACCAGTTTTCCTGATATTGCTTTAGACTGATTCCCGTGTTTTTTAATAGAAGTCATTTTGACTCACATATTGCCGTTGACACTGTTTTAATCGAGTTTTCTTGTATTGTTAGATTTTTCACATCTAAATTATATATCTTTTATTTATTTATTAACACATTAGACATGCACCTATAGATGACTTGTAGTCGCATTTGGATATTTAAATTATGGTATTTTTGATTTCCACCAACTAAATGTATTTTTATCATTAATTCTTCAAACATGTTTTTTTATATAATAGAGGTATACTGAAATAGTTAAATAAATTCAGTATATGGAAAAACATGCTAACCGACTTATTTATAGATATTCAAACGTGACAAATTAAAATTTGGTATATATATATATATATATATATATATATATATATTCTTTTGAAATGCGAGCTTTAATAAAATTCATTGTACCCTTCTTATGTGCAAAAACAAAAAGAAATTTTATCAGATATAAGAAAAAAAATTTTCTCATGGTCTTCTCAAATATCTACTCATGAACATATCTTTATATATAAATTGGAAAGCAAAACAAGATAGAAATATGTGAACAAAGCGAGTGTGAAAAATAGAAACCAATCAAATTGCGTGCGTCACATCCAGTTCAAGCTCAATGCTTGTACGTGCTTCTTCTGCTTACATAAATCCGGCTGCAATTTGTTTATCCATAAGGCTTCGTATGTGGCTAGCTCCCTTTTGTTTTTGCATTTAGTAATTACTTTGAATGCTACGTCTGGAGAACATACGTGCGTTGTTTCGATGATGTGTTGCGCAATAGCAGACGTGTATTCACCATTTGATTTAAAACAGGCGTTCAAGTTGCAATGTTCTCTCATTCGAGTAATTAACCGTCTGGTCGATCGGCCTACGTAAGTTGATCGACAACTTGCGCATGTATATTGATAAATAATATTTGATATCGACATTAACGGCTGTTTCTCTTTGATTGCTGGTAAAGGCAAGTGTGTTACCCTAAATAACACTCGTAGTTTGGCAGCATTAAATGTGCGTGTCAATGCTGCTTCAACTTTCTTTTGTGCCATTCGGGAAAATGCATCCCCTTAAATGGGATGTTTAGGTAGACGGTTTTCTTTTCTGGCCCATTGTACGTCTGTTTCTGGTTAACTCCCCTTTTAATAATTGATTCAATTAATTGTCTGGGATAGCCATTAGACATTAAATCGTTAATTGCTTTATTATATTCATTTTCTTTAGAATCTTGACTAACCAACCTGTCAATTCTTGAAAAGCAACCACGAACTGTTGATAATTTATATTTAAATGGCACAAAACTGCTGTAATGCAAATACTGTGCAGACCATGTTGGTTTATGGTAAATTGTTCTGTTTAATTTACCATTAGTTTCTTTCTTTAATAGTACATCTAGGAAAGGCAGACAGTCATCTTTCTCGTGCTCTGACGTGAAACCGATATTCTTATGTGCTTTGTTGAAACTTTGAAGCAATGTTCGTGATTGCGACCTGTTCTTAAGTACAAGAAATATATCATCCACGTACCGTATATATTGAGCACATTTACTTATGTCACTCTTTAATGATGTATTTTCTAGGTGCCCTAGAAAAATCTCAGCCAACACTGGAAATAAGGGGCTTCCCATTGCGACACCATCAGTCTGTTTGTAGATGTTTCCATTAAAACGAAATCGTACGTCTTTCGTGCATAAATCAAATGTGAATACACGTCTGCTATTGCGCAACACATCATCGAAACAACGCACGTATGTTCTCCAGACGTAGCATTCAAAGTAATTGCTAAATGCAAAAACAAAAGGGAGCTAGCCACATACGAAGCCTTATGGATAAACAAATTGCAGCCGGATTTATGTAAGCAGAAGAAGCACGTACAAGCATTGAGCTTGAACTGGATGTGACGCACGCAATTTGATTGGTTTCTATTTTTCACACTCTCTTTGTTCACATATTTCTATCTTGTTTTGCTTTCCAATTTATATATAAAGATATGTTCATGAGTAGATATTTGAGAAGACCATGAGAAAGAAAATTTTCTTATATCTGATAAAATTTCTTTTTGTTTTTGCACACAGGAAGGGTACAATGAATTTTATTAAAGCTCGCATTTCAAAAGAATATATATATATGTATATATATATATATATATATATATATATATATATATATATATATATATATATGTCGAATGTCCGTTGCATTTAAATATTTAAAAAATGTTTCATTTGAGAAAGAAGCAACCTACTGACAAAGTAGATAATGGTTAGTTTACTTCAAAAATTCTTAACTGAACATTAATTCTTCTATTTATATATATAATATATATTATGGGATTTCATTTGATTAAATCGTTTATAATTAATCTGATGTGAAGTTTTCTATTTTCCGTTGGTGGTTTATTGCGGATTGATTTCTCAGTATTTGTGCGTGTAGGGGTATTATTTCATCAAGAAGGGATATTTTGGATATGGTTATTCTTGTATGGTTGGATTGATTCTTGACCAATTGTTCGTTTTGTTTGCCATTGCATATACGAATGCTTTTCCCTGTATTTTGTCGCCTTAACTGCTGTGTCTCGCAGGGTGGATAAGCGAAATAGGGCTACTGCAGCAACTTTATCACGATTCTACCTCCTTTCCTTTCCCTTCGTCTTCTCAATCTAACAATAATACTCTTTTAGATACTGAATATGGTTGGTTTAGATCATATCACAGCCCGATATCAGGTTGCCAAATATCGAAAATAGTTCTAGTAGACGGCCATACATTAAACCTGAGTTAGGAATTAACGTAGGCGAATTTAATGTGTGAACATTAAAACACCTTGGACAATAAGGAGCTCTTGCACATTCGTTGGATAGATTAGAAATCGACATGTTGCGTATCTGGAACCAGAATACAGGATCCTATGTACATTACAGAACTAGTTGCACCATCCCTGTCTACGCATTATTGAATTCGAACATCTGGTTCCACGGAGTTTTATCAAGCCGGTAAATAGGGAGTTGGTATTGTCCTTAGCACACGAGCTGATGCTTGCTTAATTGATTGGATTCCTTTAAATAGTCGACTGTGTGCAGCACGTTTAAATAGATCTACTAAAATCAATGAAAAAAATCGTTATCAAAATTGCCACTTCGTTATTATTTGCATATGCTCCTTACTATGTGGAGCTGGAGGTTCAGATATAGTCTTGATTATAGGTAACATGAATGTTGAAGTTGGGCGCTTAAGTAACGCAGAATTTCATTTAGGTTGAAGATGAACTTTAAGCTCGACGCTCAACGATAATGGTGAACTGTTTTTGATGGCTACGCGGAACATAGATTATATGTAATTAGTACAAATTTCAGACGTAGTGTTAGATGTTGTGCTTTATGGCGTCCTCCAGCACTCGGCCAACGTGGACTCAAATAGATCATATAGCAATTAGTTATAGATGGCGTAGATGCACCCAGGATTGTCGTTCCTTTTTCGAACATTTATGTCGACTCTGGCCATGCACTTATCCGTTGTAGATTTGCATTAAAATTTTCCGGGAAAATACATGATAATAAAACCCAAATTAATGAAGGCAAACTCAAGCAACCGTCCTTACAACAAAATATGAAGACATTCCAAAGTAAAAGCTTACTGGTCTTGAAGATGTTCCACTATGCACGATTTAAGTGCTATTGTATGTGGCATTGTAGGCGCCAAATTCCACCTGAGTCGACTCATAATAGTACTCGTCGAAATATAAGACGCCAACTTTAGTGCGGTCTATAAGTCGATCTCGAATTCTTTTGGACCAGAAAGGCTGAATAAATGAAAGAAGTGTTAGCGTCAGGTAATAATCGCAGTTTGTTCAAACTTATTCGCGAAACTATAAATGATGATAGCAATTACTTAATAACTGATAAAATAATTCGTCTTGATAAGTGGTCTGAACACTTCAAATTTTTTTGGCACCCACGTCAGTTCCGATTCTTGAAAGCATGCCTGTATCAACAGTAAGAAATGTTAGTCTCGAAGAACCATCACGATTAGAAATACGAGATGCAATCCTATCTCTTAAACGACGCTAAGCTGCAGGTCCTAATGATTTGCTTCCGGGATTATTTAATAATGGTGGCGATATAATTTCAGGAGCGTTGACGAAACGTTTTCGTACTATATGGAATGAAAACGTACCACTTGAATTGATTAAGTCGGCCATCACTCCTATCATGAAAAAAGGCAATCATAATTCGTGCGATAACCATCGTGGTAGAAGATTTACCCCAGTCGTTGCATAGTAGCCGTCTTCCTAGACTTCAAGGGTGCATTTGACTCGGTGAATGACAATGTTTTATTCCATATTCTGTCGAAAAGTGGTGTGCTCACAAAATTTGTCAATATTATACGTGCTCTATACAAATACTTCTGGTCGCGTTAAGGTATACAACAATTTAATGCAGAACTTTACAACCAGCAGTGATGTTCGTCATGTCTGTCAACTTTCCCCCATTTTATTTCATTTTCTAATCGATGCTGTTATGGACAACACTTCGGCACATTCAGAAGTCAGGTGTTGACGTTCTCTAGCGGTTAACTAGGCGATTTTGACTATGCAGATTATATCGTACTATTGTTTGACAATCGGGATCACCCACCACTTACTCCAACTTTGTGACCGAAGAATGAAGAGCTAGATATAGCTGACAGGTTTACACATCTTGGGAGCCCTATCAATAACATATGCAATATATCAGATGAGATGAGAATAAGAATCGCGAAAGCTAAAGTAGCTTTCTGGAACCTTCGCCATTTATGGAGAAATGCGAGTATTTCACTCTACATTGAATGTCGTGTTTACAGTGCATCTGTACGCGCAGTTTTACTTAACGCTAGTGAGACTTGGCCTCTTAGAGTTCATGATTTAAGACGCTTACAATAACGAATAACCAACTTTGACACCCGTAGAGGTATTTTTTGATCTGCCAACAAGTGCTCGTTAGAAAAGCAAATAAGTCTTCATTAACTTCGTTGGCTCGGTCAAGTGTTGCGTATGCCCTCAATTCGACTGCTTTGTTCTCTCGTCCAGCACTAGATTTGCTTAAGACACAAGATGGGCAGATTTTGACATGCCAGAAACAGCTGGAGTTGCTTACATCCAAATTGCGTAGTATTGGACCTTGGCGTCTGTCAGGATAGGATCCACGTGCGCATCATAGTTTTTGATTAGAGATCCTGAGCTATATGGCATCGAGTCGAGCTCAGTGGCGATATTGTTGCAAATTTCTAGTGGAATTATCTTCGTAACTTACTTTTCTAAGTAGGGAAATGTTAGCTGCGAGGCTTGGTTTGTTTATGACGTGATACAGTGAAAATCGCTAGGAAGTTGTATTGCTGATGTTGCCTAGTCCTAAAGCTGACTTGGCCATAATGATGTTGTGTGGAGGCTAAGTTTATCTTACTTTGAATTATCTAAATAAATATACTCATATTAACTAGGTTCTCTCTCTCTCTCTCTCTCTCTCTCCTAAATCTTACTAATATTTTGTGCCTAAATTATTCCTTTTGCTGTTATATATATGTTTGTGGTCCCATGGCTCTGAAAGAATCTTGAGAAACTTATGGCGCTAGTAATCCCTTGGTAGAATGGTGGGTTCGAATTTAAAATATAAGTAAGCTTTTGTACATTATCAATGTGTTCAACTCATTAACAACGCTAAGCCAATGCGGCCGGCTGTAAACTCCATGTGAAGCTTACGATTCATGGTGGTATCTCTTCGTTTTGCATCAAATATCGCTTTTTGAAGAGCTTTGGTTTTATTAAAGATAGCGAACGTTTTTGCAGGATTTATTGTAGGAAGACACGCGGAGGATGCTTTCTTTTGTAGCTACAGTTGACTCAGAAGAAGTGTTTATGTCTCTAAAGGCATTTTCCAAATTTGCACCATATTTCTGATTACAGGTATGCAGACGCTATACGAGTTGCCGTATAGAGCGGAGATTCAATCTCATTCTGGCGTCGAAAATTTAATGTCTTTCATGGAGCTCCATCTCAATAAGTTCGTAATAAAGCAGTGCTGATGCGAATTCATGCCGATGTGTCATAAAATAATTAAAATTGTAGAACAGTTCTTCTTTGTAAGCTATCATGAAACATAGTTGTTCAGAATCACAGTAACAAACAAAGCAAACGGGCAGATTGAGTCGGAAACCAGAAGAAAGAGTTGCCTAAAATATTAGGCTTTATTCATCATATAATGCAGATATACATGCTAAAAGACAAAGCAAAACATGTTAGTATACGAACGGTGTGAATATAAATGTGTGTACAAATAAACAATCATATCATTCTCCTCCACTGCGATTTGTAGCGTAGCGTCAGAGTCGGAACAAGACTGTTATAGTAACAATTCAAAGAGGATTGAGAAAACATAGTATTTAAACATTTCCACTTCGTAAGTTATAAGGATGAACACGTTGTTGTTGATTGATAAGGTTTTCGAGATTCTCTGATAGGTCACGAGCATTTGAGTTATCCGTAGATTCACCATTTGCCTTAACATTATCATTATCGGTATCGTCATTATAGGAGGTTTGTCCATAAGCAACAACCGGTTCATTTTCACGGAGTCCCATATTAGTTCCAGCTTCATTCATCAGTGCATCGGAGCCTTTCGGGGCTAATTGACGGATTGATACTCTATCTTGTCTTCCATCAGGAAAACGAACATGCGCAGAGTTAGGATTGGAATGAATTAGTTCAACTTCTTCCACAGAGGGGTCATATTTAGAAACTCTAGCATTCTTCTTGAGTAAAACTTTGCCAGGAACAGTAAGCCAGGTTGGGAGTGTGTTACCAAAAGTCGACCTTCTATTGTGTCGAAAAGACGCTCGTGAGGGGTTTCGTTGGTAGATGTGCACAATAATGAACGGATTGAATGTAATGCGTCCAGCAGCACGCATTCCCAGTTTTCAACTAAAAGCCTTTTTGAGAAGGATCGATTTCCATAAGGTACCATTCATTCTTTCTACCTGTCCATTTCCTTTGGGATTATAAGGAATCGTTCTACTCGAAGCTATACCTTTTTCCCGAAGAAAATTTTGTACCTCAGTCGACATGAAGGAAGAACCTCTGTCTGAGTGAATGTACGAAGGCATCCCAAACATTGCGAATATTTGACACAGGTGAAGTATGACGGTGTGACTGCTAAGGTCAGGACAAGCAAATGCAAAGGAAAATCGAGAATATTCATCGATGACCGTCAGTAGATAACGATTACGAGTTGATGAAGGAAGAGGTCCTTTAAAATCCATAGATAACCGCTCAAACGGTTGGGTAGCTTTGATTAATTGGCCTTGAATTGCCGAAGGAAATCTGGGCTTGATTTCAGAGCACACTTCACAACTCAAGGTCATTTTTCGAATTTCATCAATAGAATATGGTAAATTACGAGATTTCACAAAGTGGAGCATACGAGAAATTCCAGTATGACAAAGAGAATCATGTATTTGTTTTAAATCTAGTCCATTTAGAAGCGCACCACAACAGGATCGACTTAGTGCATCTGCTGCTTTGTTATCCTTTCCGGGTCTACAGACAACATCGAAGCTGTAAGGTGATAATTCCATTTTCCAGCGCAAAATTTTATCGTTCTTCACTCTTCCTCGATTTTGACTGCCAAAAATAAAGGAAACAGATCTTTGATCAGTGATAAGTTTGAAATGATTACCCAAAAGCAAATGCCTCCATTTTCGAATAGCTTCAACCACGGCATAGGCTGCTTTTTCAACAGCTGAGTGATGTTTTTCAGATGGCGTCAACGTCCGAGAGACAAACGCCACGGGTCTTCCATCTTGGTTCAAAGTGGCAGCAATAGCTACGTCCGAAGCATCAGTTTCGACGACAAACGGAATATTACAACGAATAGAAGCTAGAGTTGCTACGGCTAATTCTTTTTTAAGATCATCGAAATTTTGTTTCACAGAGACGGGCAAAGGAAAAGTTCGATTATGAACGAGTGAGTGAATTTTATCGGAGAAGTTGGAGATCCACGGCGAATAATAAGCGAAAAATCCCACAATTCTTTGTTGCGATTGCACATTCGACGGTGGTGGGAGATCTTGTAAAGGTTTTAATCGGTCAGGATCAGGTTGAATTTTTCCATTCGATATTTGAAAACCAAGGAGAGTAATTTCTTTAGCTGCGAAAATGCTCTTTGATTTATTTAAGGTCAATCCATATTTTTAGCGGCATTAAGAAATTTGTTGAGATTTGTTTCGTGTTCAAGCGTATCTCTCCCGCAAACTGTCACATTGTCCACATAGACAAATGTATCTGTGAGATGTTCCTGTGCGATTATATGATCCATAGTTCTTTGGAAACATGAGACACCATTCGTCACTCCGAAGGGAATGCGACGGAATTGAAACAAGCGTCCACACGCTTCGAAAGCAGTAAATACCTTTTCATGTTCTTGGATAGGTATTTGGTGGTAAGCGCTTTTGAGATCCAAAGTGCTGAATATATGATATTTTGAAATGGCTTCAGCCATTTGGTCTATTTTCGGCAAAGGATATGCGTCTAAGAGTGTGAATTTGTTGACCGTTTGGCTGTAGTCCACAGCCATACGTTTCTTGTGATTCTCATTCGATACCACGAGAACTTGTGTTCTCCACGGGGATGTTGAAGGGTCGATAATGCCATCAGAAACTAATCTGTTTATTTCATCCCGGATAAATATTTCATCCATTCGATTGTACCTTCTTGATTTCGTAGCAATAGGCCTCCAGTTAGCAGTTAAATGGTGGAAAAGAGGCGGGGACGTAACAGATGCAGGTTTCAGTAAACAGACGGTGAATGACGATTTATGACCACCAAAAGAGATATTTACACTTTTATGCAATCCAAGGAAGTCATGACCGAGGAGTACGTCAGTACAAAGATCAGAAAGTATAGATAGCTTGATATTTTGATAAACACATGATTTGTATTGAATCGACACAAAACAATGGCCTTTGGTATAACTCGATAATGAGCTAGACGCCATGGTTATTGTTTCTCGTGAGGAGTGAATTTTCCAATTATTTTTCAAAACATAGGCTTTTGAAACATAACTACAGGAACTGCCTGTATCAACGAGAGCATGACAATTTATGTTATTGACTTCTAGATTTATTACACATTTGGTGAGACAATCAGGAGCAGCAGCTAATACAGTTGCAGATATGGTAGGATGAAGCGTCGAAACCACTGGGCGGTGATTCTTAGAGCGGCATACCTTTTGAAAATGTCCTTTGTTTCCACAACTTTTACAGAAAGCGTTTCTGGCCGGACATTTCCATCTTAAATGATAATCGTACCCACAAAAGTCACATTTTTGTTTAACAGCAACAACAAGATTATCTGTAGATTTATCGGAGGTTGATGAAGGACAGAGTGGCTGAACCGTTGCAGTGTGTGCAGAATTCAAACACTTTTGATATGATAATGATTGCTTTTCCGCCATTTCGAGACCACGTGCTTGATCAAAAGCCGCTTGAAAATTAAGTGAGTTGTGTTCTAAGAGACGTTGTCTGATTGAATTGGACTGGATTCCATTAATGAAGGCATCGCGCAGAGCATCGTCTCGATTTTCCTCGGCCGTAGTTGGTTTGAAATTGCACTCCCTAGCTAACGATTTCAGAATCTAAACAAATTGATCCAATGTTTGTCCATTTTCTTGTTTAGTAGTCGCGAGTATATGACGAACAAAGACTTCATTTTTCGGTCTGACATAGAGATTCATTAGAGTTTTGATAGCATTATCATACGTATCACAGTCAACGATGTGTTCATATACGTTAGGAGAGACGTAGGAAATAAGAGTGTCTAATTTATCCGGATTCATGGATTCGACTGATTTCAGGAGACCACAGAATGTATGATACCAATGATTCCATTGTTTTGCTGCATCTGGTGCACTAGGTTCAACATCAAATCTTTCTGGTCTGAGTAGGCGTTCCATGATTGGGTTATATGATGAATAAATTGTTCTGAATCACAGTAACAAGCACAGCAAACGGGCAGAGTGAGTCGAAATATTAGAAGAAAGAGTTGCCTAAAATATTAGGCTTTATTCATCATATAATGCAGATATACATGCTAAAAGACAAAGCAAAACATGTTAGTATACGAACGGTGTGAATATAAATGTGTGTACAAATAAACAATCATATCAATAGTCTACCATAATTTCTTTGGCTCCAAGAAGTCGAATTCGACAGTGATCTAGCCGAGAAACGTTAGTGAGTGGCCGTTTTTGTTGGCACAATTTGAAAGTGTGACGAATTGAACTAATTTTGTTAATGAATTCAATTCTTGGCCAGAACACTTCTTGTGTAGTTTTACGTTGCTTCTCTACGCAGGACTGGGAAAATGGATACAACGGCATTTGGCTTAACTGCTATTTTCACCTGATTTCGAAGTGGAGACATCGGTTACCTTATTCTCACTCGGAGTGTATTCTTTATAGATTGCAGTAATAGGTTACTGCAGACGCTTTGAAGTTTTCTTTCCTCGAGCTGAAAGAACTATGAAGATAGAATCATCATCATCATCATGTCCAGCCACACAAAAGTCAAGAGAGCATACATTTGTGGTTTGTCATGAAAATACGGATTTCATAATTCATTAAAGGTAGGAAATGCGAAATCGTTCTGACGACAAGATCGGAGAATCACTTCGTTAATAACAAATCCGTTTTAAATGTGTTGCAGGTAGAAATTATTTTAAATTTGTAACCATGAATTTCCCGTTATTCTTTGGCAGGATTATATTTATTACTGCATAGGATTTAGGATTAAAATTTACGAAAAGTTTTCAGGAATGAATGCTGCTGAAATTGCATTAGTAATATGTATTCACCATTGATCTTCATCCGCTGTGCAGCTGAAAATAGTTGTACTTTAAAGAGCTTTAGTGTGAGACGAGTTCGCAAATAGAATGTGTTAGCTAATAATATTTTACAGCTCTTATAATCTTGAAAATTTTTCATATCTATGTTATAGTAAACATCAGTGTTTTAATGCGTATGCATTTCCCGTAGCCATAGAAACCACAGGCTTCACAGCTGATGTGCACTAATCGATCAGCCCAGTGATACATCCGTCCTTTTGTTACATGTAAAGGCTATAATTCGATTTTACTATGCTGTGACATTCAATGTTAAATGGTTAGTGACGGATTGAGAACTAGCGTTACGGACGTGTAGAACAAGTTTAGGTTACTGAGGAAAGTTAGCCGCCAGCGTCAAAGAATATAGTGTCTATCAGCTTTGAACATCTTGAACCATCGGATTCTCTGAAGATGGACATTGCTGAACTGAATGGATTCCAGTAAATGACGATCTTAACCAATGTTGTCTTTTTGTAGTGCCCGGACATGCTGTCTCTAATTTCAGTACACACGAAAGCAAGGGAGCTTTTTATTTGTGATCTATGTTATATTAAGGTCGGTCAATTTAAATATAGTCTGTGTTATGAGTGTTATTAATGCTCATATCGGGCGTTTAAACGACCCAGAAGTTCAGTGGGTAGCAGATACACTTTTATAATTGTGAGTGACTGTTGAATAGCTGCGCGGGACATAGATTTTACTTGAACAGCACAATTATCATAAGTTGTATGGAGCGTCGCGCAACATTGTGTTCCTCATCGCTCGGACATTTATGGGCTTAAAATATCATGTAACCATTATTTGTGAACGATATAACGGTATCATTCATTTTTGAGGATGTATGCGGAATCCATCCACGAAATATTGCACTCATATTTTCCAGAAGGCCTAAATATGAATAAACTCAATAGTCTTAAATAAACTCGAATACATGCCCTTCCAACAAAATGAAATTTGTCATAATTTTAAGTTTTCGTTTTGCTAATGACAACTTAATTTACTACGCGTGGAAATACGATTCGCTATTCACGGTGCAAGTTCTACTATATGTGGCATTGTTGGCTCCTATAGAATTAGTCATAGAGTCTCTGAAAACTCCCCTTTGCCAAATTCCTGCTAGATCGGTATATAATAATGCTGGTAGAGATATTAGGCTTCAGTTTAAGCACAGTCTGAATGTTGATTATGAATCCTTTTGAACAAAAAAGGCTTCAGATATGATAAAAATGTTATCCTCAGGCAATAGCCTATGTTTGTTCCAATTGATTCGTGATACAGGTTAGAATTATTTCGCAATACCTGCTGATGCTTCACTAGCTAAGTGTGTATAGTGTACGTTTGTATGTGCTGATAGCTCTGAAGCATTCAGTTATATATTTTAATGCAAATCTACAAAGGTTAGAGCCGACATAAGTGTTCCAAAAAGAACGACAATCCCGGATGCAACCACGCAATGTATAACTAATTGCTACATGATCTATTTGAGTCCACCGTTGTTCTGGTGCTGGAGGACGCCATGTAGCGCATTGTCTAACTCTACGTTTAAAGTTTTTATTAATTAAATATAATCTATGTTCCGCGTAGGTATCCAAAAACAGTTCACCATAATAGTTACGCCTCGCGGTTACCGTGTATCTTCAACCTAAATGAAATTCTGCGTTACTTAAGCGCCCAACTTGAGCATTCTTGTCACATATATCTAAGACGATATCTGAATTTCGTGCTCTACATAGTAAGGAGCTTAGTTCGATGTCAAAAGCGTCCTTGCTTTCGTCTGTGCTGCAATCGGTAGGCGCATAAGCAGATACAACGAAAGGGCAACTTTGATAACGGTATTTCATTGATTTTAGTAGATCTATTTAAACGTGCCGCGCACAGTCGACTATTTAAAGGATCCACTCAATTAATCAAGCTTCAGCTCGTGCGCTAAGGACAATACCAACGCCCAATTTACCGGCTTGAGAGAACTCCGTAGAACCAGATGTTAGAACCCAATAACGGGTAAATGAAATGATGCAATCAGTTCTGTAATGCACGTAGGTTCCTGTATTCTGGTTTCAGATACGCAACATACTTCGATTTCTAATTTATCCAACGTACGTGCAAGAATATCTTGCTGTCCAAGTTGTTTTAATGTTCGCACATTAAGAGCGCTTTCGTTAAAACTTAACCTTGGTTTAATGAATGATCGTCTACTATAACTATTTTCGATATTTGGCAACGTTATATGATCTACGCAAACCATATTCACAGTTCCTAAAAGAGCGTTATTGTTAGCTTGAGAAGAGGATGGGGAAGGAAAGAAGACAGAATCGGAGATAAAGTGCCATTCAGTAGCTCGATTTCATTTGTCCACTCTACACGGCTTAGCAGATAAAGTGACCCTTTTTATACTGCGCGACGTCCGATGCAGTATGTTATCATTGTATTTTGGGTCGCACATTCAAAATGATGGTTTGTATTCGGAGTTTTCCTACTAGATAGCCGGCCAATCAAGGCTAATGAACACTATCTGCCCAGCGGTAACTTGCCCATCACATCCGGAACGCTTGCTCTCATCCCAGCACCACACATTTAACAATAAAAGTTACTGCACAGTTAGACCAAACTCGCGGCTTTCACGAAACGGGATGATGGCTGTCTTCCTTTTTTACTATACAATATGTTTGGCGAGGTTCAGATAAGAATCTCAAATGCTAGATTACAATTTTTACCATTTATCGAGAAATACTTGTATTCGATGCATCTGTATATGCAGTTTTGTTGTATGCAAATAAAACATGGTCCTCAGAAAAATATTTTTCGAGAAGCAAATGCAAGTTACCAGCAGCAATTAAGTGACGTTAGCATTCATGGACATTTTTTTGTAAATTATGAACAATTTCTCCTCGTTAGACAAACATGACTCCGTCAAATGTACTGCAATCATCACATTTTTCGATAGCGCAGTGGAGTATTATTGTTTCAGCCACCAAGATGGACGAATTCTGATATTGTAGAAATACGGTAGCACTACAGATTCTGTTCTGCTGCCATGATGGGACCCACTTTGAAAGATAGGGCAACTATTCAAGCTCAGTAGCGATCTTGTTGCGTATTTCTAGCATTCATATATTTATTTCTCTTTTCTTATTTGGATAGAGTTAGTTTCGATGTATAGTCATATTCATGAAGTGATGAAGTGGAAGACGCGGGGACACTACATTGTGAATGTAGTTTGGCCTTCAAGTTCACTTGGCTTAGATTGTTTTTTTTAGAGGTCAAGCTTGTCTCCATCTGGCTAGGTCCATATCTTAAAACATCATTATCTAACATTTATTAATTTAAAATGTTATTGTGTTAATTTTTTTGTTTTAAATTTAAATTTAAATTTATTTGCTTTTTCTTTTTCGCATGGATGTATGGCAGTGAATCATCAGATTTTTAAGGCTGTTGTATAGCTGTCTGTGACTAATAGTCGTTGCTACCTTATACATTGCTTAGTTTATACTGATATATATTTGGATTGGTGTCTATATGAAGCTCTAAAACTTGATTTAGAAAATTGTTATAACCACCGGCGCAGTCAATGATTATTTAATTTTCTAAATCTTCAATTCAATGCTACTTCCCCATGTAGAATGTTATGTTACATAAAGACAGAATGGAGGTAGATAATTGGAGATTTAGGTTTAAAGAGCTGTCACAGCCGCCATTTCAATAAAAAGCGTTTTGTTTTATAACCGAAAATTGTGTCTGTAAGAAAATGTGCCGGATTCAAGCACGATCCTTGGCACAATTCTGGATAAGGCTTGAAAGGTTCACAATGATGACGAAGCCTGTCTACTGGGTTTGACGTTTACATTTTACTAACAATACGCGTAATTGGTTAATTTTTATCTGCTTACTGGTTTCCGAATGCTTTACATTGGATAGAATACCTGTATTTTGCTATTATTGACACTGTTCTCGTTATCGTTCTCGATGTGGCTATCTGAGACCCATCAGTTTTTAAGCAGTAAATTTAACTTGAATGAAAATTTTTTTGCAAAACTGGATTAATTGAAATTACCTTATCTGCTTTTTAACTAACGTAGCTTTTATTGTTCCAATAGTTCTCTTCTTTAAAAAATTTCGGCTACCTTTATTGGTAGCCTTCATCAGTTGGTCAATCCTCACATGTTGAACAAATGACACTAATGAAGCAAGCGCGTTATTTCCTTTAGCCATATTATTTATACTTCAGACTGACCTTTCACTAGATATCGATCAACGCCAGATTGTATGGAGTTACTGGAGTAACATGTGTTCAGAAAAAGTTGTACTTCTCTATGTCGGTGTACTATAGCATACATTGATATCCATCATGTTGGTACCATGCACCGACTCGGGAACCATAGTGTTGGTACCATATACCTTTTCGATACTCTAATGTGGGTATCGGTTACTAACACAATAACAATTGTGTTAGTATCCTTTACAGATTCGGTATATATATTATATAAAGTGAGTTAGCGTTGAAGTCGCATTGTCGAGACTTTATATAATGTTAGCTTCACGGCTGTTCCTATAGAATACATACCTAAGAATGATATTATTACTGAGACAGTTAAAATCGCATAATTCCTCCCAGGAAAAGATAAAACTAAATTTGAATTGGATGTTGCCAAATTAGTGTTAGAACATAAGGAGGATAAATGTAAACAGAATTATGTCTTAAAAAGATTGAGATCGAATTTGTTATCGAATAAGGTAATATGTCTTAAAGCAGATAAAGGTGGAGCAACAGTGCTACTAAACCAGAAGGATTATGATGATAAGATGTACTTACAATTAAATAATAAAGAAGTTTACCATAAAATAAATAAGGACCCAACGGACAAATTACAAGGTGAGGCTAAAGCTTTAATTAATCAAATGATTGGATCTGGGGAATTGGATTCAGTACTTGGTAAATCATTAATACAAAGAGATTCACTCTCTCCCAGAGTGTATGGTCTAGTAAAAATTCATAAACAAGATAATCCACTTAGGTTAATTGTGAATGTTCAGAATTCTCCAACTTATAAAATGTCCAAATTTCTGTGCCATAGAATAAGAAAATACACCTATTTTCTAGATTATACATTAACGAATACTTATCACTTTACTGACATTATTAGTAAATATAAATTATTAGAGAATGATAAACTGGCAAGCCTGAATGTGATATCTATGTATACGAACAATCCGGCACAGGTTGCATTAGAATGTGTCCAACGTTGTCTAAAGGAATACCACGAAATACTAGAATGGAGTAAAATGATATTAAGGAGTATTATGGAAATGTTTAAAATTTGTATATCCTCTACATACTTTATATTTAGAAATGAATTCTACCTTCAAGTTAAAGGTGTTCCTATGGGACAACCATTATCAGTCCCAGTCGCTAATATCTATATGCATTATTTAGAAAAAATCTCCTACTTAGATCTCCACTCAAACCAAGCTTATATTTAAGATTCCTAGATGACATCTTCCTAATTTGGAATCACGGGGACAAGGAGTTGGAGAATTTTCTGTATTTAGCTAACCAACTGGGAGAGGTAAAATTCACTTTGGAAAAAGAAAACAAAGAAGAATTATCGTTTCTAGATGTAAAATTAAAACGAATGGGTCAGACATTAGAGAAAGATATTTACAGGAAGGATACTTATTCTGGTATCCTCCTGAATTATTGCTCTAATCACCCGTTTGGGATGAAAATAGGCATTCTAAAATCTATGATAATAAGTCTTAAAATAGTGGATTTAAAATATAGGGACAAAGAACTAATGAAATTAAAAGAAATATTCAGGATAAATGGTTATCCGGAAAAATTAACTGAGAAGATCATAAAGGAGACATTATTGCGATTTAATAGAAGAATAACCCAGGAGAAACGGGCAAAAGATTTAGATAATCAGAATGAAGATAAGCACAGAACTCTGGTTCTACCAGACTCCAAATTAAGTAGAAAGATTAGGATATTAGCAACGAAATACAACATACGAACAGTGTTAAGACAATCAATTACAATAGGCAATAAGTTACCGAATCAGAAAGAAAAAATAGAACCACTCAACACATCAGGGGTTTATGAGATACCTTGTAAAGATTGCAATCTTAGGTATATAAGTGATACCATACGTCCAATAAAGGTACGTAGAGGTGAACATAAGACTGCATGCAAATACAGACATGTTCATAGATCAGATCTAGCCAGGCACTCAATGGAGACAGGTCATCAGATAAACTGGGATGGCTGTAAACGGATTGCACTATGTAACCGAAATAGATTAACCAGGTTGATTAGAGAATCAATTGAAATAAAATCAGGAATGAACGTAATGAATATGACATGTGTAGAAAAATCATTAGGCCCAATATTTAATGAAGCCTTCTCGAATGGAAAGAAACGTAGATTGGAGGAATCAGATCTAACAATAAATCCCAATAAGAGACCGCGACTATGCATCTGAGATAAAATAAGGGGAAAAATTAGATGAAGTTAGAAAGAGGTAATTTGGTTACAGTTATATATATATATATATATATATATATATATATATATATATATATATATATATATATGATGAACATTTCGATTTATATAAGATGTGAGAGAAACTCACGTTGTTGCTTATATGTTTATCTAAATATACTTAACAGATATATGTATCTATATTTATATACATATTACGCAGATATATATATATATATATATGTATATATATATATATGAATGATTCTAAATATTCATATAAGATGTGGGGGGAACTCACATGGTTGCTTAAATGCTTATTTAGATATTCAAAATATATATGTAGAAGAATATTTAGATTTAATATATAAGGTGAGAAGGTCTCACATGGTTGCTTATGTGGATTGATATAGACATTATGTATATTTATATATACATATGTATATATATGAGGTATAGACGTGTAGATTTATATATGTGTATATTTGATGTAAATATACTATACACTTAGGGCGAATTGTAGGTTCAACGAACCCATTTAATTGCATACAGATATATATATATATGTATACATATATATGCATAAATATATGACTATATATAAACTTTGATATATAAATATTAACAAAAAACTTCTTGACTGATATAATTTATCCGTTGAAGGATTCACAGTGTTGCTTATATGGTATTCATATTGTATATGGGTAAACACGTGTATATATAATATGGATATATAGATATTTATAATAGATGTGGGAAGAACCTACATTGTTGCTATTATACTTATCTATATATGCGTAGATACAACGTGTGGACGTATATATAAATGGATGTTTTTATAAGATGTGGTTATATATAATTATAAATAAGTATATAGTTATATATACATACATATTACACAGAGACATATATATATACATATATATATATGAAGGATTCTCAATATTCATTTAATATGTGGGGTGAACTCACATGATTGCTTAAATGCTTATTTAGATATTCACAAGATATATGTAGGAGATTATTATCAAAAGCGTTTTGACTGATTGATATGTTTGTTTATTTGTACACACATTTATATTAACACCGTTCGTATACTAACATGTTTTGTTTTGTCTTTTAGCATGTATATCTGCATTATATGATGAATAAGCCTAATATTTTAGGCAACTCTTTCTTCTGATTTGTCTAATCATTCTGCCCGATTGCTGTGCTTGTTACTTTGATTCAGAACAATTTATTCATCATATAATGCAGATATACATGCTAAAAGACAAAACAAAACATGTTAGTATACGAACGGTGTTAATATAAATGTGTGTACAAATAAACAAACATATCATTCTCCTCCACTGCGATTTGTAGCGTAGCGTCAGAGTCAAAACAAGACTGTTATAGTAGCAATTCAAAGAGGATTGAGAAAACATAGTATTTAAACATTTCCACTTCGTAAATTATAAGAATGAACACGTTGTTGATTGATAAGGTTTTCGAGATTCTCTGATAGGTCACGAGCATTTGAGTTATCCGTAGATTCAGCATTCATTATCATATCAAAACTGTTTGAATTCTGCACACACTGCAACAGTTCAGCCACTCTGTTCTTCATCAACCTCCGATAAATCTACAGATAATCTTGTTGCTGCTGTTAAACAAAAATGTGACTTTTGTGGGTACGATTATCATTTAAGATGGAAATGTCCGGCCAGAAACGCCTTCTGTAAAAGTTGTGGAAACAAAGGACATTTTCAAAAGGTATGTCGCTCTAAGAATCACCGCCCAGTGGTTTCGACGCTTCATCCTACCATATCTGCAACTGTATTAGCAGCTGCTCCAGATTGTCTCACCAAATGTGTAATAAATCTAGAAGTCAATAACATAAATTGTCATGCTCTCATTGATACAGGCAGTTCCTGTAGTTATGTTTCAGAAGCCTTCGTTTTGAAAAATAATTGGAAAATTCACCCCTCTCAAGAAACAATAACCATGGCGTCTAGCTCATTTTCGAGTCATACCAAAGGTCATTGTTTTGTGTCGATTCAATACAAATCATGTGTTTATCAAAATATCAAGCTATCTATACTTTCTGATCTTTGTACTGACGTACTCCTCGGTCATGACTTCCTTGGATTGCATAAAAGTGTAAATATCTCTTTTGGTGGTCATAAATCGTCATTCACCGTCTGTTTACTGAAACCTGCATCTGTTACGTCCCCGCCTCTTTTCCACCATTTAACTGCTAACTGGAGGCCTATTGCTACGAAATCAAGAAGGTACAATCGAATGGATGAAATATTTATCCGAGATGAAATAAACAGATTAGTTTCTGATGGCATTATCGAACCTTCAACATCCCCGTGGAGAGCACAAGTTCTCGTGGTATCGAATGAGAATCACAAGAAACGTATGGTTGTGGACTACAGCCAAACAGTCAACAAATTCACACTATTAGACGCCTATCCTTTGCCGAAAATAGACCAAATGGCTGAAACCATTTCAAAATATCATATATTCAGCACTTTGGATCTCAAAAGCGCTTACCACCAGATACCTATCCAAGAACATGAAAAGGTATTTACTGCTTTCGAAGCGTGTGGACGCTTGTTTCAATTCCGTCGCATTCCCTTCGGAGTGACGAATGGTGTCTCATGTTTCCAAAGAACTATGGATCATATAATCGCACATGAACATCTCACAGATACATTTGTCTATGTGGACAATGTGACAGTTTGCGGGAGAGATACGCTTGAACACGAAACAAATCTCAACAAATTTCTTAATGCCGCTAAAAAATATGGATTGACTTTAAATGAATCAAAGAGCATTTTCGCAGCTAAAGAAATTACTCTTCTTGGTTTTCAAATATCGAATGGAAAAATTAAACCTGATCCTGACCGATTAAAGCCTTTACAAGATCTCCCACCACCATCGAATGTGCAATCGCAACAAAGAATTGTGGGATTTTTCGCTTATTATTCGCCGTGGATCTCCAACTTCTCCGATAAAATCCACTCACTCGTTCATAATCGAACTTTTCCTTTGCCCGTCTCTGTGAAACAAAATTTTGATGATCTTAAAAAAGAATTAGCCGTAGCAACTTTAGCTTCTATTCGTTGTGATATTCCGTTTGTCGTCGAAACTGATGCTTCGGACGTAGCTATTGCTGCCACTTTGAACCAAGATGGAAGACCTGTGGCGTTTTTCTCTCGGACGTTGACGCCATCTGAAAAACATCACTCAGCTGTTGAAAAAGAAGCCTATGCCGTGGTTGAAGCTATTCGAAAATGGAGGCATTTGCTTTTGGGTAATCATTTCAAACTTGTCACTGATCAAAGATCTGTTTCCTTTATTTTTGGCAATCAAAATCGGGGAAGGGTGAAGAACGATAAAATTTTGCGCTGGAAAATGGAATTATCACCTTACAGCTTCGATGTTGTCTATAGACCCGGAAAAGATAATAAAGCAGCAGATGCACTAAGTCGATCCTGTTGTGGTGCGCTTCTAAATGGACTGGATTTAAAACAAATACATGATCATCTTTGTCATCCTGGAATTTCTCGTATGCTGCACTTTGTGAAATCTCGTAATTTACCATATTCTATTGATGAAATTCGAAAAATGACCTTGAGTTGTGAAGTGTGCTCTGAAATCAAACCCAGATTTCCTTCGGCAATTCAAGGCCAATTAATCAAAGCTACCCAACCGTTTGAGCGGTTATCTATCGATTTTAAAGGACCTCTTCCTTCATCAACTCGTAATCGTTATCTACTGACAGTCATCGATGAATATTCTCGATTTCCCTTTGCATTTGCTTGTCCTGACCTTAGCAGTCACACCGTCATACTTCACCTGTGTCAAATATTCGCAATGTTTGGGATGCCTTCGTACATTCACTCAGACAGAGGTTCTTCCTTCATGTCGACCGAGGTACAAAATTTTCTTCGGAAAAAAGGTATAGCTTCGAGTAGAACGACTCCTTATAATCCCAAAGGAAATGGACAGGTAGAAAGAATGAATGGTACCTTATGGAAATCGATCCTTCTCGCTCTCAGATCAAAAAGGCTTTCAGTTGAAAACTGGGAATGCGTGCTGCTGGACGCATTACATTCAATCCGTTCATTATTGTGCACATCTACCAACGAAACCCCTCACGAGCGTCTTTTTCGACACAATAGAAGGTCGACTTTTGGTAACACACTCCCAACCTGGCTTACTGTTCCTGGCAAAGTTTTACTCAAGAAGAATGCTAGAATTTCTAAATATGACCCCTCTGTGGAAGAAGTTGAACTAATTCATTGCAATCCTAACTATGCGCATGTTCGTTTTTCTGATGGAAGAGAAGATACAGTATCTATCCGTCAATTAGCCCCGAAAGGCTCCGACGCACTGATGAATGAAGCTGGAACTAATATGGGACTCTGTGAAAATGAACCGGTTGTTGCTGATGAACAAACCTCCTATAATGACGATACCGATATTGATAATATTAAGGCAAATGGTGAATCTACGGATAACTCAAATGCTCGTGACCTATCAGAGAATCTCGAAAACCTTATCAATCAACAACAACGTGTTCATTCTTATAATTTACGAAGTGGAAATGTTTAAATACTATGTTTTCTCAATCCTCTTTGAATTGCTACTATAACAGTCTTGTTTTGACTCTGACGCTACGCTACAAATTGCAGTGGAGGAGAATGATATGTTTGTTTATTTGTACACACATTTATATTAACACCGTTCGTATACTAACATGTTTTGTTTTGTCTTTTAGCATGTATATCTGCATTATATGATGAATAAAGCCTAATATTTTAGGCAACTCTTTCTTCTGGTTTTCGACTCAATCTGCCCGTTTGCTGTGCTTGTTACTTTGATTCAGAACACTGATATAATTTATCCGTTGAGGGACTCACAGTGTTGCTTGTATGATATTCATATTATATATATATGGTGTATACACGTATATATATATATATATATGATGGATATATAGATATATATTAAAGATGTAGGAAGAACCCACATGGATGCTTACATGCTTATCTATATATAAATAATATATAGTGGGTTACTTACAGGCTTATCTATATATACATAATATATAACGTGTTGAATTATATATAAATGGATGTTTTTATAAGAAGTGAGTTAGTATATATATATATATATATAATTATAATTAAGTAAATAAAATTTAAATATATATATATATATATAAAATAATACTAATTTATTATATACATATATACATGATTTCGACACAGATATTTTGATGAAGAAACTAATTTATACAGGATATATGTATTATTGTGTATTTGGTGGAGAGGCGATTTAGTTAGTGTAGACTCCGTATTCGGTCAAAACGATAATAATACTTTACATTCTTTCAACAGTTCTATTAACCTCTCTCTCGGTCTATAACTGATTGCGAGCTGGATGGGATTAGGTAAACTGGGGGCATGTGTGGATTACTGCAGGATTGAAATCAAAATTTTGTTGATCTTTCTATGCGTCCGGAACAGAAATTAAATATAAACATCATGGATTGGCGTGTATGTCAATCCATTAGATGTGCTTATAGTTATTCAATAAAATGTCACTTTAGTAAAATACACATGTTTATAGGTGGTTGTGTGCGCGGAGGGGGACAAGGCTAAGTTTTTTTGTATACATTTGATTATTAGAGACTAGGTATGAAGACCGGATATTAGGAAGACAATTAAAAATACCTTTGGATATTAAAATAAATATAAATATATCTGTCTTGAATGAGTATACCACATTTGCCACAAGTTGTGTTTTACTCCTGTGCGTATTGTGTCGACCCTGAAGATGAACCTGGAAATTCGGGTTCGAAAATTAGGTCAAAGAACAATGGAAAATCTTGATCCAACGTCATTTTCAGACAATCAGCTAATTGAAGGCTTAAAGAAGAAGGGACAAGTGAGAACCCATCAATTGAGGCCAAAAATTACATCGTCTGAATATGAAGGAAGTTCAAGATTTTACCGACCTATGAGTGCCATCAATTGTCCCGCACAAGAAAAATGCGGTCAAATCCACAACAAGAAGGACAGCACTGAGAAAAAAAAACGGATCGTTTATAATGTTAGCTTCACTACTGCTGGTTTACACATTCTAGTCACAACTGAACTAATTAGTTACTAGGTTCGCAACACCTAATATATAATTGCATATATATTAGTTCTCTGAAACAAACAGTATCTAACTTTCACTAGATATTCGCGTGTCACATGTGTGTGTGCATTTTCGTAACAGTTATTTTCATCTAAGTGAGTCTAGAGACTGAATAAGAATTTACCATTTGCATGCGTTAACTATTCGTTTCATACACTCAATGTAAAATGCCGTAACTGAAATTGCCCTCATACTTTTTGGTGGGGCAGACCAATAATTCAGAAACAATCGTCATCAAAACATGCCATGAGTGATAAAAATTCAAGTCCAAATGACCAATTCAAATGTTAAATTCCAATTAAAACCCTTCAGGTTGTACTTGAGCTAGACTAGTTGATAACAGTTGTTGTTGTACCATTAATTAGGCGCACGCCATGCATGTGCATGGCTATACGTATAGATAACTAAGAATAAGTTAGTTAAATATAATTGATGCACATGTTCGTACATCTCAATGAAACTTCAGTCAATAGACATAAATTTACCCTTTGCACGCGTCAGACTATTTATTACATCCAAATATTTTAAATGGTGTATTATTAGAATGATCTCAATAAGTAGGGCGGGGTGCAAGACTCAAAATAAGTGTTCAAATCACTAAGAGTATTAAAATTACACGATTAGTTAGAGATGACATTTTGAAAGACTATATTCTTAAAAATTAATTAGTCATTACTTGAATAATAAGCCCACTAATAAGTCAATCTTAATCCGATGTTCTTAATCTTTTACTGGAGCTAGCTTCAATTTCCAATTCATGCAATCGCCTTTTCCTGCCATTAGCTAATGCGGTATTCCAAATCGAACATAACGATTTCTCAACAGCTGTATCATTCATAATCTCTAAATTTAATTTCGATAGATACTCTAATCAATCTCGTCACCCTATTACGACTATGTATTGCTATGCATTTGCATTCATCCCGGTTGATAGTATGTCCAGTCTCCACTACATGACGAGCAAGATCAGATTTGACAATATGTCCATTCTTACACGATGTTTTATGTTCACCTCTTCTTACTTTGATTGGTCTCACCAACACACTTGAGACTACAATCATTGCATAGGATCTCATACACTTCTGATGTTTCTAAGGGTTCAATCTTTTCTTTTTGGTTGGACAGTATAGTGCCAAGTGTGAGGGTCTGTTTTAAAACGGTACTTATGTTGTATTTTAACGCTAATGATTTCACTTTCCTACTTAATATAGAGTCTGGTAATACCATGACCTTCCGCTCTTCCATCTACTTATCCGCTTTTATGTACCTCAAACTAGGATTAATTTTTTTCACAACGCCCATCTTTGTTGCATCTATTAAATGAAAAGGGTAGCCATTAGCCTTGAATATATTACGTAGTCTACCTAATTCTAACTTCATAAGCTTTATATCTGCTAATATAAAGCTTTTAAATGTTAATGACGTTAAGATACCGCTTTTCATACGGTACGGGTGATTGGACTTGAAATTAAGTAGAATTCCGAAATAAGTAACTTTAACTATCTATGTGCCATTTAACCTGTAAAGATTATTGGTTAACTTTGTTTTTTAATAGTATTATTTACATTTTTACGCTTTTAAACGTTGTCTTTTTAGGAGCTGGTCAATTTCATCAGAATCAGGCAAACAATCTTTCAAGTCACACACCTAATTACACTTCTTATCACCAATACTATAACCAGTACTACAATCAGCACTATAATTTTTATCAGAACAGCTGTCATGGTAGCAGTATCAATAGTAATACTAATCAACACCATATCCAAAATAATACGCAGCATCCTTCAAATGTTGGTCAACGATCACACGCAGAAGCAATACAGCATCAACCGGAACCAATTGATCGCCAGGACCTGAGCATAACCCAATCAGCCTGCTCAACTGTTGGTGCTCATGAGGTGAATTCTGGCTTTTTGACAAGTGGAACTACCAGTAGCAGTGCTTTAGGGGCCAGTTCATCAAGTCTGTCAACTGCTTTGGTTTCATCAGTTAATACCAGCAATAACAACACTCATGGCAGGTAGGCAATCATCTCAGTAATATATATATATATATATATATATATATATATATATATATATATTCGTTTTCTGTTTTGTGCCTGTGTAGTGATAACCACTGCATTTGCCTTCGAACGCGAATACAGCTGTAAATTTAAATGTTGCTTTGTGAACAAGCTTGTGGAATTGATCTTTGAAATTTGGCTGCGCGGTGTGTTGACAATATGCCAATTTGCTATGGCTGCTGTCATGGGATATTTGATTCACGCTACGTTTGTATTTTTCCTTCTTCCAACCGCCGAGTATCCATCGCTTCTAGCAGCAAGATGCGTTAACACGAAGTACTTCGGAAAAACCTTAATTAACTTAATTATAAATGGCCATAGTACATCGTGCTACGAGAGGTGTTGGCAGTTCAGCGATTTGCAGATCAGGAAAAAGAACCTTGTGTGAATCGGCGAATATTGAAAATTAATTTAAATTGTGCGTTATTGTGTTTAGACGATAATTCATTGTGTGATTGTGTTAAAATTCTTTATTTCAAGTTTTCGAGCTTCAAGTAAACACCAATCCAACTGTATTTAACCATTCGTCGAACAACATAGCATAACTACTGTCAGTCACACGTAAAGACGCGTTTCGACCTTCCATGATCATTATCAGAGTACGACGACAAACTGACAAGCAAAATTAGATATGCGAGTTTCAACTCTAGTAGTCTCGAATACATTGTACTTGACTGGAGATGTCGGCTGCACAATTTTTATGCAGTCACACACACACACACACACACACACACACATATATATATATATATATATATATATATATATATATATATATATAATTCTAAGTAGTACTCGCGGTGTTCCTAATAAGAACTAAACTAGTCCACGATAAATTATGTTTTCTGTATTATACGATGTTTACTTTATACTGACAAATATATATATATATATATATATATATATATATATATATACTAAACAATCACTGGATCGACTAGGCCTTTTGCTGTTAACTGATTCGTTAAATACAATGAGATTGGTGTTTATGCACGCTTGAAATAAAAAAGCATTATTTTGTTTTTTTTATGTTGCTTATGAGGCAGCCATTGAAGTTTGATATTTATTCCTGAACGTAGCATACGATTTTTGTTATGTGAGTGTTATGAATAACCCCGATAATAATTAAGATTATGTTGTTGATGATGATGCTGCTGATGATAATGACGATGATGATGCACATCTTAGTATACCATCCGAATCGTGAAAATATACAAAATAACTTTGCATGATATACTGATGCTTCACCTTTACATAACCAATGTTTAATGGTTATGAGTAGACAGTTTAAAGATTTACAGTTAAATACTGATTGTTGCGAAGAACTAATATATATGTAAGTATGTATTAGGTGTTGCGAACGTAGTAACAAATTAGTTCAGTTGTGACCAAAAGGATAAACCAAAGGCAGCATGCACGGAAAGTATAATCTCATGCACATTCGCTTCGTGCTTACTGGCGACTCATCAGTAGGAGCCGGTATTACGCCCTTTAACCACTATATATTTGGTCAAAGAATGTGGGATCATAGGACGGTACAATCTCCTAGCCGAATGTGTAAACCTGCAATAGTGAAGCTAACATCATCTAAAGTCAACGACAATGCGACTTCAACGCTAACTCCCACTATATAGTATATATACCGACCCTGTAAAGAATACTAACACTATGGCTATTGTGCTAGTAACCGATACCAACATTATTGTACTGAAAAGGTTCATGGTACTAACACTATGGTTACCATGTCGGTACATGATACCAACCTGATGGATATCAATTTATGCTATAGTTCACCGAAATTGAGAATTACAACAATTTCTGAACACCTGTTACTCCAGTAAATCCATACACTCTGGCCTTGATCGTTATCAGTTATCACATTTTGCGGTAAGCATGACATCATTCAATTCAATATATTACAGTTAAATACTGTTTGTTGCGGAGAACTGATATATATGCAAGTATGTATTAGGTGTTGCGAACCTAGTAACAAATTAGTTCAGTTGTGATCAAAAGGATAAACCAAAGGCAGCATGCACGGAAAGTATAATCTCATGCACATTCGTTTCGTGCTAACTGGCGACTCATCAGTAGGAGCCGGTATTACGCCCTTTAATTACTATATATTTGGTCAAAGAATGTGGAATAATAGGACGGTATAATATCCTAGACGAATGTGTAAACCTGCAATAGTGAAGCTAACATCATATAAAGTCAACGACAATGCGACTTCAACGCTAACTCACACTATATAATATATATACCGAGTCTGTAAAGGATACTAACACTATGGCTATTCTGTTAGTAACCGATACCAACATTATTGTAACGAAATGTTAAATGCAATTTAAAGATTTCTATAATTAAATGAGCATTGTTTGCGCGAGCGATGATAAAAATTACTTTAATCAACTGTGATTTTTATGTAAACACCTGACCCATTATGTACATATATTTGTCAGTAGGAAATAATCATTTTGTAGTGTAGAAAAAGAAATTCATCAGGTAGACGGGTTTCATCCTTATTGGGAACTTATCGCGTACGGTCCAAAATTTTCTGAGGACAAAGCGAGAACTTGGGCACGTCGGCTATTTAATCTTTTTCTTTAGGCACTTTACCGTTCACTAAACACAATTTTTAGTTATATACTAATTAATGTTTCGTGGTTAGCCTTTCCTTTCGGTGGAGCATATATGGCATCCCTTTAAACCTAAATTTCCATTAACCATCCCCAATCTGTCATTATCGAACAGACATCACACTACATGGGGTAGTGGCATTGAATTGAACAATTCAATCAAGGTTTGGATTCTGATATAAACTTCTGACATATTATGTACATAAATTTGTCAGCAAAAGATTCCAAAGCTGATATGCCTAGGTTCGAGCC
The DNA here is from genome assembly GCA_029291075.1 of Eudiplozoon nipponicum. NCBI lineage: Eukaryota > Metazoa > Platyhelminthes > Monogenea > Mazocraeidea > Diplozoidae > Eudiplozoon > Eudiplozoon nipponicum. The sequence continues at coordinate 43,572 of JAQBSW010001131.1, forward strand.
CTGTCCGTGGATAGTACGTGATGAGTTCCCAATAAGGATGAAACTGATGTCGCCTTGCCCGAATGCTAACTTGGCCATAATGGTGTTGTGGAGAGGTTTAGTTTGCCTCATTTCTGTGAGTTATCCTGATAAATTTACTCATAGTAGCAAGGTATTCCTTCTCTCTCTGTCTCTCTCTCTCTCTCTCTCTCGTAAATCTCGCTAATAATTTGTCTAAATTCACTTATATACTTTTTTCACTCCTTATGGTTATATGACAGTGAAACATTAGTCACTTGAATTTTGTGTGGCTGGAAATGATGATGATGATGAATAAGGATGAAAATGGTCTGTCGTGTGAATTTCCTTAAATATACTATTCAATTCTTAACTTGTACTTACAAATGCATGTTCATAATGAATCGTGTTTTTATATCAAGATCGCAACCTTGATTAAAATAAGTGGTGGGATAATTTGTTTTTTGTATATATTTTGCAAAATATTGGCTATTCTGTCTAAATTAATCAATGCAGCTATTCTTAATGGATATCTTTGATCTGTGTCAATTTAATAAATCAGGGTTTCTTTCTGATTGCGTAATATTTGTTTAGTAGCTAGGATCGATATTAGAATTAAGAGCCTACATCAGTGCCGCCAATCGTGATTGAAACAGTCCCTGCATACTTTCAACTAATTTCCAATGGGATTGGTGTTTACTTCAAGCTCGCAAACTTGATTTAAAGAATTGTTAACACCACCCGCGCAATCAATTATTGTTAAACTAATTTATCTGCATGTTTTAGGTTTTGCATATATTTTAGAATCGTCATTCAAACTAGACTAGTACGACATGCCAGTTAGCAGGAATAAAGGCTAAAATTCATGTGCACCTGCATTTCGTGGTTTATGACGACATATAAAGAGGATATGCATATACATACTAAACCACCTATATATTTCGTAAATAAATATGCGACATTTGGTACATCGAGAATAACACCCAATTCTGAACATCTACGCTAGCAACGCCTTATTCTCTGGTCTCGATCGATATCAATTAGCGCATTTTTTTGGTAAACATGAAATCGCGAATAACTTGTGAGAAGTTGATTCCACTAATGTTTCACTATAATTAAGTATAAGACATTGCACTGTCTAATTATTCGTACGTTATAAGGCGAATTGTCGTCTTCTTCTGATATGCTGCTAGTAAACACAAAACTTACGTAAACATGCAATCATACTAGTCTTATTCAAATTAACTTGTTCGTAGTTACGCCATGCCTTATACATACGTGCATATATATGTTAGCTCTTTTCAAACAATCATACGTAACTAGTGTATTTGCTTTCATCTTGGCGTTAACTTGTTTGCCGTTCTTCGAAGGAAATAATGATTTATCTTATTTTTTAATGAAAGTGTATTTTTCTCTTTTTAAAAATTAATTTAGTACACACAAAGACAACACTCACATCAGTTCAAACGATCATATCTCGTCGGCGGTCGCTGCAGCAGTCGCCGCTGCGGCTGCTGTGTCTGGTAGTGTAAACGGTGTTAACGGTATGGGTCTGGGGTTTGGACTGGCTGGCGGCGGTGGGCTAAGGAATACAGCACAATTACGCAATGTCAATCAAAATGCTGGTTCGAACAGTGCAAGTAATAGCAAGGCGATATCTTGCGCTGAGGACAATGCGCGCAATGAAATGTCTAGAAATTCACTTGGACAGGCAACTGAATCATCACTTAATTCTGACAGAATTACAGGTGGCCTAAATGGCAACGTCAGTGCCGGTTCTTTGGTTTCGTCTTACCCTTCAAGTATTGCGCATCCCGAGTATATGCTGCAAGCCCAACAGTTGCATCAAATGCACCAGCAGCAAAACCATCTTATGGTTAGTTATGCAAGTCCGCTGATTGGCAATCTAGTGCCTGTTTCCTTATCGTTGCGATTATTGCTGAATAAAGTATGTACTGTGACCTATGACATTCGATATGCCTTTGCTAGTGATACATACAATTTAAAAGGTAAACCGTAAGATAAATTAGTTTTAGGCCCAGGACTGACGAGCACCATTTGCGTATAGCATTTGTTATTTAGAAGGGCAAGAAACGCGTTGGGTCCATTCTTGTGTTAATAAAAACAAGTTCGCCGTATACAGGCAAGGAGCTGCACGTTGATTGTCAGGGGCTGTTGTAGACGTATGCTTCAATTGTTTTGACAGTGTTGTACGCATGTGACAACTTTGAGACCTACATTTAAAAATTTCACGTTATGCAAATCTTTGCATTTAATATTTTATAAGTAATCCTCTGGTCAAAATAAAATAGGTTCCTTAAATTGATTATTTTGATCAAAATTTCGGTTAAGCTATATACTTTTATTAGATATTGAGTACGAAGGGTCTACCAAATATTTGAAAGTTTTTTTGGTTATTTTGCTTAAGTTTTGTTCGAAGAGTTGAGTATAGATGAGTATTTCGAATTTTTTGTTTTTTATTAAACAATAATTTTATTGCCGCTCTTTCTCTCTCTCTCTCTCTCTATATATATATATATATATATATATATATATATATATATATATATATATATAGAAGCGACAGTACCTGTACCTGACGATATTTTTGCTATGTTCGACTACTGGTTAAATATAGTGGGAGTGGGACTTCAAGATCGCAAACTTGATTTAGTGTTTTTATTTTGTATTTGCATAGTCGTTCTATTGGCTTTTGTGATGTAGCTTGGGTCAGCATACCATCTACCCCAGTAAAATGTGTACGTCCTGTTTTGATGTTTTCGGTGGTTTGTCTATTTTCAGTTGGTGTACGAATTATGCTTACTTCCACCAAAAACGCCTGTTACTCCAGTAAATCCATACATTGTGGCCTTGATCGACATCACTTATCACATTAAACGAACTTTGGTTGCGTGGGCGTTGATAATTATTCTAATCAAGGTTTCGATCTTGATATAAGCACCTGACTCATTAATTACTTACATTTGTCAGTATAAACTAAGAATTGTATATTGTGGAAAAGGGAATTCATCCAGTAGACCGATTTCGTCCTTTTTGGGAACTCATCACGTACTGAACAGGCGGCAGAGTGGCTCAGTGGTTAGAGCACCAGATTCCGAAGCAGACGTGCCAAGTTTCGAGCCTTGTCCGTGGCAAATTCTGGCCAGTACGTGATGAGTTCCCAATTAGGACAAAACCGGTCTACTGGATGAATTTCCCTTTCTATACTATACAATTCTTAGTTTATTCTGACATATGTAAGTAATTAATGGGTCAGGTGCTTATATCAAGATCGCAACCTTGATTATAATAATCACTTATCACATTTCGTGATGATCAAATCGTAATTCAATTAAACATAACATTTATGTATTCTTCGTTGCTGAGAAATAGCATATATACAATTGTTTATTATGTATTGCGTAATTAGTTTTAGTAGACCCTGCAAAATATAACAGCGGACATGAAAGAGAGATATGATCTAAATTAGACATTCGTTTTGTGCTCACTGGCGACCCATCGGTAGGAGCGGCTGTATTATAATCTTAAAAATAAAGCGAATTTAATGGACGAAACTCTATGGAAGCTTAGTGGCAAACAGACTCAATTGTGGAGGCCTGGATTATTCGGCCTTTTTTGTGTGGGCATTTTTAAGGACAGAATTGTATAGAACCAGGTCATTTTTTATGTATGTGTGTATTAGTAATTAGACCCAATTAGTTTTTTTATCTGTTCAGCATATTCAGTAATAAGTTAGCCTATATTATTTGATTGAACGTGTATTGTACCTTTTTAACAGGACTATACTAGCACTGCGATAAGAGAGTCTTTGAAGCAGCTCAAGAAATCACAAGCCTCAACTCTCGCTGACTCGTCAGATAGGTTCATTTTAAATTCTAATGGAGAATTTGTATTAAAGCCGGAAGAAGAAGATAAACGAGGTTCCTTGTCAGATGTCTCTCTGTCTACTAACACTAACAATAGAAATAACGAGTTAAACAGTGCGTTGATGACATCGACAATAAATGGCACAACTCAAGCGTATCCGTGGAGTCAGGCAAGTTGTTCAACTGGGATGAACAGTGGTGTATCCGGTTTCGCAAATTGTACCGAAATGGCAGGCTCAGCAGATGGCCAATCAGCTGTCACCAACACCATGCTGGATTCCGCCTCGATTCTTGACGATCTTGGCTTGTCCTCGAATGCTGTTATCACGCCTGTAACTGGTGCTGGCGCCCAGTTAATTTCAACTGAAATGGTGGGTTTTTAGTTGGTATTTTAACATCTGTCTTTGATTTATTGTTTGTTTAGAGCACTGTGGACAACAGACACTTATCAGCGCTACTTGAGTGAAGGTTGCGACCTTGATCTGACAACATTCCGCATTTTGTACATGCGTTTGCCGGTATAAACTAAGATTTGTATAATGTCAAAAATACAATGCATTCAGTAGACAAGTTTCGTCCTTATTGGGAACTTATTACATACTTCTTTACTTTACTTCTCCTTTTGGAGGATAAGCCGGCTCCATTGATTTCATGGAGTTTCTTGGGAATTTGGTACAAGTGGTGTCCCCTCACCACTCGGCTTTTTGATCGAGGATGCACCTCTAGCCTTTGCACATCCAAGCGCAGTCTGCAAGGCAGCAGTAAGTTGTATGGTTGCCGTTGGCTGTTGAGAGCTCATTCGCCATTCGGAAGTACGGGGTACTGTCCAGGAGTCCATGTAATCCTGTGTCTGTTGAACCCTTTTGTGGTGGGGAACACACGCCGAGTCATGGTGCCGTCGTCGGGCTCATGTGGTATTTTATAGAAGATCCGATTTCCGGTCGGAAATCCACCACGCCCTGGTGACACCACCGCCATAGCCCCGTTAGCCCATGTACGATCGGCCATCGAGACATGATTGACACCGTCGTACCACGTTGAGGAGGGGATGGACTTTACGACGGTTATTACATACTGCCGAGAATATACCGTGGACAGGGCTCGCACCTGGGCATGTCTGCTTCAGAATCTGTTGCCTTAACCAAAAACGTTTTTTGGCCACCCATTTCATTAGACGGAGATTATATGATGTCACTTAAGACCCAAAGTTCGAACTTACCCTACCGAATCTGTCATTGTTGAATTAACATCACACTGCCTTGGAAAGTGGTATTGAAATGAACATTTATAGCCCAATTAAACGAAAACATTGGTTGCGCGGGGTGTGTGAAAAATTACCATAATTAAGGTTGCGATCTTGCTACAAACACCTGACTCTTTATTTACTTGCAGGCTAAAAATTGCATAGTGCAGAATAGGCAATTAATCCGGTAGACAGGCTTCGTCCTTATTGGGAATTCATCACGTACTATGCAGAATATGCCGCGGCCAGGGCTTAAACTTGGAAGCAGCGTTCGAATAAGGTAGCAGCCAATGTCTGTTCTAACCTATTCGAAATACAAAAATGAGTGTGTAATAGAATCTAATAACCAATAGAATGTGAAATCTAGATATGTGAGCTGAACACATCGATTAGACATTTTGGCTCCTGCGTCAATGCCGATGCGCCGAATTATGTCTGTATAGAGCAACCAACAGAGTGACTTATACAGAATGTGTATTTTTCTCACTTAAACATTGCAAAGCTGCAGGTCGCGATGATGTGCTTCCGAGTTGATTTAAAGATGACATCAGAATAATTTGCAGGGCGTCGAATAGTCCTATTCGGTCAATATAGGATGAAGTGACTGACGGTTGATTCGAGCAAGTCGTCGACCATTACTATTTTCAAAAATATGCAATTGTAATTTGGCCAATACGCATTATTGGCCAAGCATAACTCCAGTCGTATGGGTTATTGGCTGCGAATAACTTACGCGGTTTAGCGTTTCGTGTGAAGAACAAGCCAGATTCCGGTTAGGAAGAGGTTGTATATACACTGTTTTACCTTAGAGAAGGTACTTGAACAGCAGTATGTATATCGCCGTCCACAATAGCCGACTTTAATGACTTTAAGGATGCATTTGACTCGATGGATCACAATTTCCTATTCGATATTTTGTTAAAATTTTGGTATACCTACTAAATTGGTAAATTACGTGTGCGCGCTCTCTTCACAAACATTACTGGTCGCGTTAAGGTTCACGACGAATTTACACACAATAATATGACCTACGTGTTCTCCGCCAGTTGATTTGTCGATCTTGACAATGTAGGCAACATTGCATTGTTGCTCGACAACTGGGCTTCTTCCCTGGTCACCTTGACAGATTATTTGTCATCGTTCCGTATTTCAGTATGACATTCGAACTCTCAAGATGAAAATATTTTCATCACTCATTACTCACATAAGCTCTACGACTGGAAAGTGATGATTCTGACGTAGTTGGCAGGCTTACGTGTCTTGGTAACTGTATCAATAACCTGGGGAAATAATAATGAAAAGAGATGCATGTAAGATTCGCCATTTATTGAGAAAGCGTGTAGTTAACTCTGCCTTAAAGGTCATTAGTAAAATTTATTTTTACGTGCAGTTTTATTATACGCTAGTGAGAGCGGATGACGAAACAACGAGTGCTTATCTATTAAAGCTGGTCTGTAAAAAATCTCTTTTGTCAAATAATGGTGCAATATCGTCTGCACAGTCAGCATCGGCTATTCTACCGACACACGCATCCTAAACATATGGAGGACTGTTATTCATAAAAACATCTAACACAAAATTAAGCAAATAGGGGAAGTGGATAGCCTTGACGAACGCCACTGCTGGTAGCAAAGTTGTGCGTTAATTCGTTGTTGTTGTTGTGTTTTTGCAGAGAGCGCGTATAATATTTACCAATTTGGTGGGCACACTAACTTTTCGACATAATTACGAATGGAACAATGCGACCCTCCGAGTCAAATGCGTCATTGAATTTTAGAAGATAGCTTTTGTGGGACTGCGATATATATATATATATATATATATATATATATATATATATATATATATATATATATTTCGCTGTTTAAGAACGCCTTAAAAAATATATATGCACTCTTGTCCTGACCGGAATCCGTCTTTTCCTTCTCTAGTATGTTAATCACGCGGTAGACAGTTGACGTGTGATGGCATCTGAAGTATTCCAAGTGAGCTATCATCCATCAAATTTTTACGTAGTTATTATTTTATGAAAGTCAGTACGATTTTTGGCGTTCGTTAATTTAGTTTCTGATTTGGATGGATTTATTCCATACATTTTTTAAATTATTTTGTTTATGGTGACCTGTAGAAATTGAGGCCCCACGATTGGTGGGCAGAAGCTAATCAATCCGGGAATGATAGCATGAACATTTCTGGGTTTAAAGGAAGATCTAAGACGCCAAATTATTAACAGTCTAAAAATCTATCTTGAGTTATTTTGAACCAGATATTCGAAAGAAATAGAAACAGTGTTCGAATAAGGTAGCAGCCAATGTTTGTTCTAATTTATTCGCGCAGGAGGTTCCGGAAAAATCGTCTTAAAACAAAAAATGAGTATAATAAAAATCCAATAACCAATGGCATATGCCAGCTTGATATGTGAGCTGAACACATCGGTGAGCAATTTTCTTTGGCTCTTGCATGAATGCCGATCCTATGAATTATGCCTGTATCGAGCAACTAACAGAGTGAATGGCCACTGGCATTTTGGCAGGTACTCTTCATCAGCTTCGTTTGGCGGACTATTTAAGAGAAAGAAAGATCCGGTTACAAACCATCCTCACTAGGACTGGGCGACTTAGTGTTCTTTTGCAGTCCACATATAATAATATGGCTTTATGACAGTGAAACATTGGTCACTTTTGAATAATTTTACTTTACTGCGGCTGACTCTTTTTAGAGGATAAGCCGGCTCCATTTCATGGAGTTTCTTGGGAATTTGGTACATGTGGTGTCCCCTCACCACTCGGCTTTTTGATCGAGGACGCACCTCTAGCCTTTGCACATCCAAGTGCAGTCTGCAAGGCAGCAGTAAGTTGTATGGTTGCCGGTGGCTGTTGAGAGCTCATTCGCCATTCGGAAGTACGGGGTACTGTCCAGGAGTCCATGTAATCCTGTGGCTGTTGTCCCCTTTTGTGGCGCGGAACACACGCCGCGTCATGGTGCCGTCGTCGGGCTCATATGGTATTTTATAGGAGACCCGATTGCCGGTCGGAAATCCACCTCGCCCTGGTGACACCACCGCCATAGCCCCGTTAGCCCATGTACGATCGGCCATCGAAACATGGTTGACACCGTCGTACCACGCTGCAAGATTCATGCTGTCATTGCCGGGCTGACTAACTAGTGCCAGTCGGTTGTCATGCCGGAAATTTCTACGGCTATTATGCGAGTGATGAACGAAGTGCTGTAACTTCTTGCAGTGACAATGGTATCGTGATTCCGCAATAGAGGAATAAAACATATTCCGTAGAATGAAGGTGTGATGCCTTAGTCAGTTCGGACGATTGATTTCTTCATAGGCCGTGCTGCCATACAACGGTCTTGTGGAATGCTGGGATGAAGGCGACCTGTTACATTACATACCTTTTATCATAATGCGTTCAGAGTTCTTTCCCCTTTCGTGTGCTTGCCTCCATGTAGTTTGGTGGAGAAGCAGAAGTTTTGTATGTTTTATTTGAGAAGCAGTAATCTATGAGATAATTAGGCTTGCTTTTTTATTTATTACCGAATATGTTATATTTTAATCTCTGTTTACACACAGATGTCTACTTCTGGAGAATCGGTCACAATCAAGATGGATCCGAGTTGCTATGATTCAGAATCCTTAGCTTCAGCGCCGACGTCGTCTTATCAGAACTCAGAGTTGCTGGGTGGCTATAGTAATAATGATGCTGCAAAGCTTTCCGCATCTGTGGTGGCCGCACGTGCTGCGGCTGCTGTAGCCGCTTATAGCCTCATCATTCCGTCTAACAGCTCTGCTATGCAACACAACGCTGATCAAAATGCAAATGTATCACAGAGTAGTTTGGTTGGATTAGCTTCAAATATATCGACATCACTGGCGAGCAATGCACAGACAAATAGCGAACCAGTTCTCACGGAAGCCCAGCTGGCTGCACTTAAACCATACAAATGCGAACAATGCGATCGACGTTATTCGGGCGTTAAATCCTTACGAAATCATCAGCTAACTCACTCGGAGATTAGGCCACATAAATGCAGCGTTTGTGATAAATCTTTTCATAGGGCAGACAAAATGCGATTGCATGAAGTGTCCCATTTAAACATTAAACCGTATGAGTGTCAGCAATGTAAGCAACGCTTTACGAGGTCGGACAAACTAAAGATTCACTACAGAATGCACACGGGTGTCAGGCCCTATGGGTGTTCCTACTGCCCAAAGCGATTTACTCGATCTGATAAAGCGAAAGCACATGAGAAGATACACACACGAGTAAGTTTATTGTCTTTTACATAGGATAGAAAATTCTTCAAATCAATTTTAGGGATATTTCATAAACAGCAATCCATGTTTATTTAACCGCATCGTAGTTCTTGGATAGAAACCCTGCGCGATATGGCATCGAGGCGAGCTCAGTGGCGATCTTGTTGCAGATTTCTGGTGGAATCCTTTTCGGCCAAAGTTAGCTGCGAGGCTTGGTTTGTTTATGATGAGATACAGTGAAAACCGCAAGGAACTTTTATGGCTGATGTTATCTGGCCCTAAAACTGACTTCGCCATAATGGTTTTGTGCTGAGGCTTAGTTTTCCTTACTTGATAAATATACTCATAATAACTAGGTACTCTCTTTCTCTTAAAAAATCTCACTAATAATTTGTGTGCCTAAAGTATTATTTTTCTCGTTATATATATATATATTTCGCTTTCGTTTACATCGCAGTTTAACATCAGTCACTATTGGCTTTTGTATGGTTGTGCATGATGATGATGATGATGATGAAACAATTGTGCAGTGTAGAGAAACAATCGTCTGTCATATGTTCTTGTGCATTTCGACATCGGAGCACGACGACAAACGGGCTATCAACGATCAATACGCATATATATATATATATATATATATATATATATATATATATATATATATATATATATCGGCAGTCACTATTATACTTATATTAATGCTTTCGCAACAGTTTTATTCGTAATAATAAGTTGCCGATAGTGTGAGTGGTCTTAAAATTTATTAATAAAGACTTCTAGTTTAGCCAATACCTCAGTATGTAATGTTCTTCTATATTGCCTAGTCATTCATTGGCAAAGTAAACAGCGAGTTATAATGTTGTTTTGTTGTATACACTGGAAGTCGTAAGGAGCTGTTTTACGAATTTGGCCTTTTCTTGAAGTGAACTCGACCTGTTGTATGTTACTTAGTTGCTGCGAGTTGTTTAGGTAGGTCTTTCATCAGTGATGACTTGACCTTATCATTAATGTGATGGTTTATGTGGCGCTTCAGATCCGCTAGCGTTTCGTACACAATGCAGGTTAATGAGGAGAGGTCAGACAAACAGTTTCAATCCCACACCAGAAATGTGCGCTCCTGGTGTTCTTTTACAGTCCACTAATTACAACCAATTTCATGGTTATGCGTCAGTGCAGGTCCAGTTTTCATGGCTATGTGGTAGTGAAGCACACATGTATATGTATTGTCATTGGTGCTAATGATGTTAAATATTGTCAAGGATCATACTATCGTTTCCTGTACAACTAGGTAGCTATCGCCAGGTGATCGATAGAAAATTTTTTCTCGTATAGTGAATATTTTAGTAGGAAAATTTGGTTTCGCATGCCTTATTTTCATTTTTAAATTGTTTAGTAGAGACGTTGTGCAATTTTGCTTGCTTTAATTAATTCTTATGATCCTTAATCGGCGACAAAAAAATCCTTTTGCATAGTGTGCATGTTTACGAAATCAACATTACCCGGGTACATTTTATCCGCTTAAAGGTGACTCTGTGGTTAGAGCAACAGATTCTGAAGCAGACGTACCCCGATTCAAGCACTGTCCGCTGCAAATTCTGGACAGTATTTAATTAGTTCCCAATATGGACGCAACCGGTCAGCTTAATAAATTGCATTTACTACATTGTAAAATTCTTAGTTTATATATGTGCACGTTTTTATATTAATTAATCTGTAATATCTGTCACATCGCTTATACTGCACTGTACTCCACTTGAGCAAGAAACACACACGAGGAAAGAAGCTAGTGGATTGAAAGGTGGTTTTAATTGCGGTCCTGGAACAATTGAAATTACTTGTTCTGCGTTTTGACTAACGCAGCTTTCATTGTTCCAGTAGTTTTCTTTTTGCAAAATATTTCGGCTTAACTTTCATTTGTCAACCTTGTGAAAACAAATGCAACTGATGAAGGCCTACGGTAAGTTAGGCCGAAATATTTTGCAAAAAAAACTACTGGAACAATGAAAGCTGCGTTAGTCAAAACGCAGATCAGGTAAAAGCTAGTGGATTTCTACAGCAAGCATGGTCGACTAAAGAGGCTTTGTTAATTGTCCTATCGACACGTTTCGGAAACCCTGTAAATAGTAACTGAATCGCTGTTTTGAGCGCACTTATGCGGCTGATTGCTATTTGGACACATTGGTATGGCTATTTCCGCTACGATGAAATTTAGGCCGTGGCATGTTGAATTGATGGCGTTGTCTTGAGTCTGGGCATAAATAAAAATAGGTAACTGCTGCTAGCAATGTCTTCGCCGTTTTTGTGTGTTCAGTGCTCACAAACGGTCAAACAGATGTGGGTGCGCTGTGTATAGGCATGTCAGACACCACTGCCGCTTGACAACCGCCGCCAGAAGTAAGGTTCTGGTGCCCTGAATGCTAAATGAAAAACATGAATATGCTAAGGCGCGACTGGTCTTGTATAATGTGAAATAGCCAGCAAAACATAATTATGTCGATACGTAGATTCTAGTAGCAAGCATGAGCTTCCATACGAGATATAAGGAATTTTTTATAATCAAGGTTGCGATCCTGATATAAGCACCTTACCAATTAATTACTTACATATTTCAGTCTTAGTTTATACTGACATATGTAAGTAATTAATGAGTAAGGTGCTTATATCAAGATCGCAACCTTGATTATAATAATTGTTATCATCGCCCGCGCAACCAATGCCCGTTTAATTATATGAGCTATAAGGAAGTTGCCTGTACCGTAAGAGACATCTCGCCTTAATGCACTCAGTAAAATTAAGGCTACCGTTGACGTAGTTTTGTTCTGCATCGATATTTAAAGCCTGGCTCTTCGGAACTCCTATGTGAGAAGAAGTCATATGCCTGTTTATTTATGCTTTGTTCTTATATTACTTCTTTTTTATTGCTATTATTAAAAATAATGATGACTACCGGTGGTTTTGCTATGTTGTTGAACTGTATTGGTGTTAATTTCAAGTTCGCAAAATTGATTTAAATAATTATAAATGCTGTTTGGTTATTTTATTTATTTGTAAAGGTCATCGTGCTGGATGAAAATGGAAAACCAGTTCCACCACCAAAACCTTTTGTTTGCACGTTGTGCAATCAACGTTTCACGCGATCGGATAAGCTTAAGATACACTTTCGATTGCACTCGGGAGTGATGCCGTATGCCTGCTCCTACTGCCCAAAGCGGTTCACGAGGTCGGATCGCCTTCGAGTGCATGAACGGATCCACACTAAGGTTAGTTATATTAATAATTAAGCTGACTGATTTACCAAATTTAAATTTGGTTCAAGGGTCGTTGGCTCTGACAAATTTATACTAGATGTCTAATTGAAGGCCTGCTTTAGGAAGAATTGGTGGAGTATGCCAATCGATCGATCTTCTATCTTGGATAAAACACCTATTAAATTATTATCTTATCTTTCAGATTATGATTTCTACCTATTCTCTCCTCCCGGTTACTGCTACTACTCCTCCCCCTCGTCATCATAATAATAATACTTTTATTATTACAATCGCTACTACCACTGATACTACTCAGGCTGCAGATAAATTGAGCAGCCGAGTTTCCAGTAATGTGTTGTATATGCGAGATTAATTTTCGTATGAGCCTTTTTAATGATTTTCTGTACTCCCGACCATTCAATCTTTGTCTAAATCTCTATCTTCTGTACATTGTTTATTTCGATTATATTTTTCGTCTACTTACTCTTGAAATCGAAGATCAGATTGTTACGTGATTTAAATGCTACCATAAATGGAAGGTAAAGAGAGACCAAGGAAATTTGCTTTATAAAATGTTCCTCTAGCTTAAACTCTCAAAAAATATAATATTTTGACTTGTTACTTGTAATCATTCTGCGTTAGTTTTATATATATTTGCCTGGCTTGCGTGGGTATTCGAAAATATTGTTTTTTATTGAAATTGATCTTTTCGATAATGTTTGTCAAATTTACATGCTGATTGCAGAATCAACCCGATAAATTTAACTCCAAAACTTTACAATATCTAAACTGTATCAGTTTCATTTATCGACGTGTTTTTACTGTTGGGAACTTGGTTGCAAGTTTCCAGAATATTTGGTTGTTGATATGTTGGATTGGCTTACCTTGTTTGGCTTCATTTTATAATTTTCCGTTTATCCATTTTATTTGTTGGTAATTTAAAGTGAGACTTGAATTTATAGAGGCCTATGAAAAAGGGAGAACATTTTCACAAGTGCTAAACACATTGCTCATAAAAATCACTTTCTAAATAATGTAGATTTATAGGTGTTTTTCAATGAAGGAAACAAAAAGGAGTTCGTATAGTAGAAGCCGTCAATTAAAAAGATTTTAGTTCGCAGATAAATGAAAAAGATGCTAATGCATCAATTGAATATATATTATTGAATCGCACGAGCTAGTGTTTGTGTGATTCTGTGAGTATCCCACTTCTATTCGTTGTTGTGTAATTCAAGTGTTTTAAAAAAAATTAAATGTACTTTGTATATATTGTATAGGAGTTGAGTTTCTGTGATGTGTTAACCTGCTTTATAATAAAGTTAAACTGGAATACATTAATTATTTCACACGTGACACTTTTATGCTGATATTTCGGCATTGATCTATGTGAGCCATCGTCTGGACGGAAAGAAAATGCCACGCATAATTTAAGAGCTTTTGCCCAGGTCTAATGTATACTAACTTCGCCTATTTAATGGTAAAGAGAATATGGTGCAATTGGCACCTACTGCAATACACAACTACTTTTTTGTGCGTTGAAATACAAATAGAAATTTGCTTCGAGTGGTGAATTGTTTTTGCGCATAATGTGTTCAGTTATTACGAAAACGTTCTCTCTATTCAGCTATGCGTGATGTAAAATTATCTTGGATTAGCTTCATCAGATGTCAGCTATTGCATTTGTATAAAGTAACCAACGTGAAATGGTCGATTGCAGACAGCTTACTATTTACATTTACTTCTAACAGTTTTTTTATTTAGCTGAATTGTTATGCTTTTTTTATTTTATCGCGTAATTTTTTTCCTCTTAAAAAATTGAACTAGCATATAAAGTATTTAACGTGTGTGCTGTTTCATGGCTAATTTTGAATAGTTTTTAGTTTATTTTGCTTTTATTAGACTTTTAGTGATACCTTTTGTTAATACGTCCGTTTTGAGCAATGCCCGCATTTGACATTGGAATCCCTCAGAACAGATTTGCCGTATACTATTGAATAAATTGCGTATCAATTTATTTATTAATAAATTTGGACTAAGCTGTGGTAATGGATGTACTATCTAGTCCATATTTGTGTTTGTAATGTCTGCTTTATCAATAGCAATACATCTAGTAAAGGCTGCGTTAAATTTATGATTTCCTAGTACTACATACTACTACTTTAGCATAACAGTAATGCTCATTACCGCATCACCATGAAATTCATAGTTATATATAAGTTTTAAGGGGACAATATGTCACCCGTTCCTCGCGTGGGATTTTATCTGTTAGTTTGACCTTTCTTTATTGGTCGCCACGTATGATAAAATCTAACATCGTGTTTAGCACCGTAGCCTAACAAATCATAATGTCACAAACGGTTAGGAAGTCTTCAGTGAGGGGATGTTTTTGTTAAAAAGTGATTTGAATATGATGTTCCGTGGTAGTAAAGTCCAACTGATGAGTCGCCAGCAAGCACGAAACGCATGTGCACATGTGATTAAAACTTTAGTTCAAGCTAATTTTGTTACATCTTTCTGGTAATATTTAAACTGATTTGGTACTAGGTGCGCAAAACATAATATGCCATCGCAACAAACACTATATAACTTATATATTTATTTGAATGATGTCATCATTACCGTGAATTGTGGTAACTGATATGGTTCAGGAACAGAGCGTATGGAATTGTTGGAGTAACGAGTGTGCAGGAGTAATTGTAATTCTCAACTTTGGTGAAATCTAACGTGTTGGTACCATGTAAGGACTCGGCAACCATAGTGTTGGTACAATTTACGAACTCGGAGTGTGTTATTAGGTACGCACCACCTAATGCACGAACAGTTTATCCTATTCTTGACATTTTGTGATTCAGCTTTATTCACGGCATTAAAGGAGTCCATGGCACTGGTTGACATATACGTTTGATTGAGTTCGCATTAGTTGTGCGGTTGAGTATTGATGATCAACATAATTAATCTTTGTGGCGAAAAATTACCCGTTGCAACTACTTGTGCATTTATTATAATCAAGGTTGCGGTCTTGACATAAATACCTGACCCATTAAGTACTTACATATGTCAGTATAAACTAAGAATTGTATAGTGTAGAAAAGGCAATTCATCCAGTAGACCGGTTTCGTCCTTATTGGGAACTCATCATGTGCTGGCCAGAATTTGCCGCGGACAGGATACGAACCTGGGCACGTCTGCTTCGGAAGTTGGTGCTCTAACCACTGAGCTATCCTGCCGCACCCCATTAAGTACTTACATATGTCAGTATAAACTAAGAATTGTATAGTGTAGAAAAGGTCAGGTGTTTATGTCAAGACCGCAACCTTGATTATAATAATTGTTATCACCACCCGCGCAACCAATGTTCGTTTAATTATATACTTGTGCATTTGACTGGCACTAAAGTCTGGCCGCGCTTACGTCAATTGGTTTGGCTTGTTGATGACGACACTTATTCATATTGATTTCATTATAATTCATGCCATTTATTGCTCGTTGAACTGCTTCACGTGCGTTTTAAATGAATCGTCTGACCTGTCTTAATTATTACGCTTACATTGTGTAGTTTTTTTAAAATGTTGTTCATTTGTTTGTTCTAATATTTTTTGTTTATAATGACAACACCTTATTGGTGTTTCGCATTAAATGATTATAGGCGATACGTTGTTCTGCGTTAAGACGAGGTCGAAAATCGATTGACATTCCTGATGTAGCATCGTTCTATAAACCATATAGTGAACGAGGTATCACACACGTATTTCCGATGCTGTCCACGTTGTTAAATGACCCATTTTGGTTCGTATTTTTATTCTTTATAAACAACCTCACAGTTTCTTAATTGCATGTGTGAAAGATGAGTAGAACATTTTGCAGAATACTTGCAAAAGTCGATTGCTTTTAATTAGTCACGCATATGAACCATACTTTGCATACTCACCATAATAAGGCATTTGGCATAGTTTTACTCAGTTTGCGAACTTGATATGAGCACCAATTTTGCTGCAACTAACCAATCGCACAACATGTACTGACGAGTGTCGACCTTCCGTGATCATCATCAGAGCGTGGCAGCAAACAGACTAACGATGTTCAGACAGCAATTCATATATAAGTTATACAAAATCTAAAATTTTGGATGCAATGATTGTTCAATTTTAAAATTTGTATAAAGGTATCGCAAGCAGTAAAATATAAACGCTTATGATTGAATTGAAACGTTGAAGCCGCATTTGTAGTCCAGTTCAATGTATGTTATGCTAATAGAGGCGGGAGCAGCATATCTATTTTTCATAACCAATAGATGAATTGCGATGATCATGATGATGATCATTGAAGGTCGAAACGTGTCAGTACACGTAACTGTAGGTTGGTGTGATATTTTATGCGACTGATTAGATACGATTGGATTAGTGCTTTTATCAAACTCAGAAACTTGTTATAAATAATTGTTGGCATCACTCTCATAATCAGTGAATGTTCAACGGAATGTGTGTGCATTTCGTGAACCTGGCTCGTTTCCTACTCTTAAATTTATACCTTAGCTTGAATCGCAATGAAAATTATCTTGCCTTGCACTTAAGCCAAGTTCAATAGACAAATATATTTTAATTGTTTGATGCCTTTCGCATCGCTATTAAAATTGCACAAGGTGTATAGTATCTTATAACGATCCTCCGCTCCATTTAAGGCCACCACTCAGCGCTAGCTAGTCCTACCGGCATCGATATTCCCCATCTGTCATGGAACAACAGACATCATATCAATCGGAAGTTATATTGAACTGAAGTCCAATCACAGGATTTTTATTATGCATTTCTTAATGGTATAGTAAAAATTGCATCAGGTTACGGTTACAATTTATGTAGTAGACTGGTTTCGTCCTTATTCGGAACTAGTCAAATCCTGTCCAGAATATATATATATATATATATATATATATATATATATATATATATATTTATAGTCCCGAACTCCAAAACAAATATTTCTCAGTCTGATTCCTGTCCCAAATACTTGACGAGTTCAAAATAAGTACCGAAACCGGTCATGTTCGGGCGTTGAGCGTGAACTGAATGTGGTGCTCACAATTGACAGGACGTTCTCCTATTTCACACGCTATCCCAGTTTTTATTTTCTTCCTATTTTTCTTTAATGAAAAAGTTTATATTTAGTCTCAAGATAAATTTTATATTCAGATATTATCAAAAATGTTTTTAATCTCTACACGATATAAAATGTACCATTTGTTACCCTAAATACTTAAATCCAGTTTCACGCAGGAACAACCCACCGATCTGTCAGAATTAGTTACCAAGTGAAAAGTAAAGAATTTAAACAAGCGGAAATACTGTTTTAGAAAAATGACAATGGAAATGAAGACCGTTCTTTAGAGCACCACTAACATCGGAAATATGACTGTACGTGCAGAAATAAAGTATTCCTAAAAACATATATTGAGTGGCCCTTTATTATAACCGTGCTATATAATGTTATATATATATATATATATATATATATATATATATACTATATAAAAGGCAAAAAAAGAAAATGAAAATCGGGAAAGAGTGTAAAATATTATAAGGTCAGATCATTTGTTAGAATCACCTCCAGTTCAGGTTTAACATCTGACAATGCTTTTGATGGAATAAATCGAACTTCTGTTTTGTTATACACAGCGTGTCAAAAATTGATAACTTTTTCTGTTATTACATTAAGGCCATATATGAATAACGTATGTTGTATGCTTCTATGATGTGTTGCGCAATTACACACGTATATCCACTATTTTATTTGATACTGGAGTAGCAGGTGTTCAGACATAGTTTTTATTCTCATTTTTGGTGAACATTGAAATCCATTGAGTTGGTAACCTGTACCTTTGTGGTACCATAATGTTGGTATGGGCTACTGACACGCTTGCAATAGTGTTGGTACCATTTTAAGAAATTTTGTATGCATTATATATAGTAAGTTGACTTTAAAAACGCATTTTCGAAGACTATATGAAGTTGGCTTCACAACTGCAGGTTTACACATTCGTCCTAATTTCCTAAATTCCTCAGCCAAATATATAGTGGTTAAAGAGCGTAATACCGGCAACTACTGATGAGTCGCCAGTAAGCACAAAACGAATGTGAACGAGATTATACTTTTCGTTCATGCTGTCTTTGGTTTATCCTTCTGGTCATATTTAAACTAATTTGTTACTAGGTGCACAACACCTAATACACAATTGCATATATATTTGCTTTCTGTCCCAAGCAGTATCTAAATGAATTTATGTGTCTGTACAAATCCATGTTGCAGATTTTATTCGAGTTAGAATCGCGTTTCCAAAATTTCTGGTCTTTATTACAGTTCTTCTAGTCCGATATAAGTTGATCTGTATTTGTAAATTATCTAACTGTAATGTATTTTCGTGATCGTTTGTGTTTTAGCGTATAATATTTATCTAAATACGAGATGCCTTTATTGGAGCTACTAGGTAAAAGACTGTTATTAGCAGACAATCCTATAGTGTAATTGTGCTGTTGGTGATTACAATGCTTTAAATTAAGTTTGCGAGCTTGAAATAACCACCAATCCCATCGTATATAACCAGTCGTACAACAGAAAAACTACCGTCAATCACAAGTACTGACGCGCTCCAATCTCATAATCATCAGCAGAACAGCACGGTGAATTGACTATGGTTTTGTTATGCGCGACTTGGTAGATACAAATAGATTGGTGATTATCTCAAGCTTATAAACTTGATTCAAATAATATTATAAACAATAACACATTTCTTCAGGCTTAATTGCTAGGTTCTTGCCTTAAAATCAGATTATTTAAGCATATGCTGCTATTGCGTTATAAATTCATTTATTGTTCATTCTCTTTGAATAAGTTGGCCTAACCTAAGATGTGTGAGGAAGACAGTTCATTTTTTTAAATTAGGCTCCTAGCATTAACTATAAATTCTTTAATTCAAGTTTGCGAAAATGATATAAACACCTATTCCATTGTATTTAACAGGTCGCGCTGATTAAATACAATGGTGGTTTATATATGAAGATCGCAAGTTTAATTTAAAGAATTGCTATCACTTCCCGCGCAATCAATGAACGGCTAATTTGCAATTAATGGTGGTTTTGGTCTTCTGTGTGGCTGATTAAATATAATGGGATTGGTGGTTATCTCAAGCTCGCAAACTAATTTAAAATCAATGTTATCAATACTCACGTACCTAATGATTGTTTAATTTTACCGATTATTAAATTAGTTTTTTAAAGTACAAAAGATTATATCATGGCCAGTGTCAGTTTATTTATACAAAATCCAACTTCCGCATACTTCTGATGAATTATAATTGTCCCAGCGCCTTAAAAGCACTTCCTGATCTACTAAGCAACTTTATAGATATATTTCTAAACAATTATATCTTCTGACGCGTTACTGCTAAATACACTCAAGCTATCAAATCAATAAGTTCATCATTATATCTATCATCATCATCATCATCATCATAATCTTCATCATTAGCTCCAGCATTGTCATTGCAATTATCAATTCATTTATAAGCGTAAAGTCAATTGTCGCACGACTGTGTGGGCTGTAATATAACACTGGGTCAACTACACTTAGTGAGCCCATCTCCCGCGAAGCTAAAGATCTACTAAAAACAATGGGGGTCGAGCGTTGCTTGGATATTGAATGAATCTATCATTTGTATAGCTTTGGCGGTATAAGTATATAATAAAGTTGCTGAAGTTAAGAAAATAGCTCTGGTGGATATGCGGAGAATGGGAAGATGCCATTTAGCAATATGCTTCAGGTGTTATAATTTGTAAGCATACCCATAACGCCATAGAAGCTTATGATTTTTTCTACTCCTTGTTGCCAATATTATACAAACACGTACATGCTCAATGCCCGACACACTCACGCAGGTGGTTTTGCTGGATGAGAACGGCGTTCCCTGTCCTCCCATTAAACCATACGCGTGTACGATGTGCTCGCAGCGATTCACCAGGCCCGACAAGCTAAAAATTCACTTTCGACTGCACACCGGCGTCACACCTTATGTCTGCTCTTACTGTTCGAAAAGATTTACGCGGTCCGATGCTCTCCGCATTCACGAACGGATACACACCAAGGTGAGCAGCTGTGCGAATGTATCTAATCGTGTATGTGCATCCGTATGTCTGTAAACGTTTTACACACTGTGCACGATTTTATTGTTTGTGACCTGGGTATTTTTCGATATATCAGTAAAATGCGTGCTCGTAACAGTTTTTCTATGCCATAGTTATAGTTAGGCAATAAGAGTTTGTGTATTGCAAAAAAATTACTTAGTTATTGGCTGAACAAGCCTACTCATTAAAACGGCTATTTTTCGTAAAACTCCTACATTAAAATTTCATTCTGATTTTTGCGGAGAACTAAGATTTATGCAATTGTGTTGCGTATCTAGTAACAAATTAGTTCAAATAGACCAGAAGGATAGACCAAAGTCAGCTTGAACGAACTGTATAATCTCCTGTACACATGCGTTTTGTGCTTACTGGAAACACATCAGTAGGATCCGGTACTACGTTCTATACCCACTATATATTTTGTCAAAAAGTATGTAGTGGGTATAAGGCGTAGCATCGGCTTCTACTGAATAGCCGTCGGTAAGTCCAAATCACATGTAAACATGAGATTATAATTTTTGGTAATGATGACTTCGTTATGTACGTATGGTTCCATTACTAAGTACGCAATACCTATTACACACTACCTACATGAAAGAACTGGAGCTTCTAACCGATTGTGATATATGTCACTTAATGTTGGTGTGATTCTCTTAAGCTTGTGGATTTATTGGACCATACTTCTATCGTTTCTGTGCTGTTAAAAGTTATCGCGCATAACATAGTAAAACGGTCGTCACACGGGATAAACATGCACTGTAAAATATTTAGATATTTATTTTCCTTAAAGTTTTAAAATTTTCTTGTAGGTAGCGTATTTAAAGTGATTTTTTCACAGTGCAATATCCGAAGTCGAATAACGAAGCGTCGTGGTTTTGCTAATTTGTGCGACTGGTTGAATTAGGTGTTTATCTCAAGTTCGCAACTGTGATATAAAGCACTATCATCACTACCCATACAGTCAATGCTTGATTATTTGGGTAACTTACATACGTGATTTTAAAGCTGCACACCTGTTATGTTCGGGATCGCATCATCATTTTATTACAGACTGCGAGTCAACAGCAGTTAACTATTGATTCTTCACTGCAATGAGAGAAGAAAGAAATATAAAAGGAATGTATTTAAAAATAACAAAAAGTAATAATAATGACAAAAATAATAATTTAAACGAAACTTATTAAAAGAGAATGGTTTATGAAAGAGGAGTATCTTATTCAGATCGACACAGAAATGAAGCGATCTGGACCGCTACAAAAATAAATTATGGCAAAGTCAGCTATGTGGCCAGCGACGTTATCAGTGCAGCTCCCTTGCGTTTTTCACCGTATCGCTTCCAAAACGACCAAGCATTGCAGTTAACTCTGCTTATCAAATGAAAAAGAATAAAATGCTGATTCTACTAGAAATCTGCAACATGACCGTCATTGAGATCGATTCAATAACACTGCAGGTGTGCCCCATCCTAGTAGATAAGCAGGTATTACGGCACAAAAATTGATTTTAGTTGTCTTTTGCGGATTCTGGCGTCAAAACACCTACTTGTTTCTTACGTCAATCTCACGCTGGCTAAGAGGATATTATTCTACTGGGCAATCGTGTTGAAGGCATACTTAAAACGTAACCGAGCCATCGCTGTTCTTTGCCTAACAAACAGCACTTGTTGGTCTGTCAAAATATGTCAATGGATGTCCGCGTAGGTTATTCTTTGTTGGTAACGTACTTGTTCTATGCTTCTCAGACAACGGTGTTCAAATGCCTTTAAGCGTCTAAAATCATCAACTCTTAGTGGCCGAGTCTCACTGATGCAATTGCACATGCAAATGTATTGTAAAAGCTACCTTTAAGGAAGATTGTAATACTCGCAATTCTCATATTCACCTCGTCAGTTATGTTGCCCTAGTTATTAATAGAGATTTTACGATTCTCAGGTATCGCCAACTCGGCGTAAAATAATAGGAGCACGTTGCCATGATGTGACTTGATGGAAGCTTATACTGTCGCATGAATTACTATTGCTCTTTAAGAAATCGAATGATGGTCGACTCACACAG
The DNA here is from genome assembly GCA_029291075.1 of Eudiplozoon nipponicum. NCBI lineage: Eukaryota > Metazoa > Platyhelminthes > Monogenea > Mazocraeidea > Diplozoidae > Eudiplozoon > Eudiplozoon nipponicum. The sequence continues at coordinate 66,439 of JAQBSW010001131.1, forward strand.
CATCCTCTGTACGTTTTTAAATTAGGCTTGAAGCAAATCATTGTGGCTTACTGATTTGCGGTGTTTATGGAGTAATATTGCTCTCCGTGTTTCTATCTCTAATATTTGTTCGAGATTAATATTTCAAATTGCTGATATGTGCTTACGCTTGTGGATCGGGACTGAAGCAGTTATCAAAAGAAATTGAATTTTGAAGTATCAATACAACACACTTTATCTGTTATTAGATTGGTGTTACGACTATTTTTGTTTCGCATTTTTTTTTTAATTTTTGGGCCTGCTGAGCGAATACGTTTTTGAGAATATCTTTTACCTAATGCTAACGCTTCTTCCACCTCTTCGTCCATTCTGGTCCAGAAGGTTTCAAAGTCAGATTTTAGCCTGTGCTTTAGACGGTGTTTAATCAATCGATGAGTATTGCTAGAAGCCCATCCAACAGAAAATTGGCGCCTAATTTTGAGAATATCCATATACTTTTCAGATAGCCGGTGACTAAATCTCTTTGAGCTTAAAAGTCCACAAAGATATGTGCATTGTGTATAGCGGATCTAAACTTCGTCGACAATAATTTGTAATAGGTACTGTTTGTGGTTGAGAACTAATGTATATGCAATTGGGTATTAGGTGTTGCGCACCTAGTAGCAAATTAGTTCAAATATGACCAGAAAGATAAAACAAAAGCAACATGAACGCAAAGTATAATCTAATGTGCACTTTCGTTTCGTGCTTACAGGCGAACCATCAGTAGGTGCCGGTATTGCGCCCTTTATCCACAATATATCTGGGCGAGGAATGTTGGAAAATAGACTGCATAATCTCCTATACAAATGTGCAAACCTGCAGTTGTGAAGCTAACATATAAAGTCTTTGACAATGAAACCTCAAAGCCAACTCACTATATTATATATATATATATATATACATATATATATATATATATATATATATATGTATATACCAAGTCAGAAGAGGGTACTACCACTATGGCTTTTGTGTCAGTACCTGATACCAACACTATTTTCGCTGAAAAGGTACATAGTTCCAACAATATGAATGCCGAGTCGGTACATGGTACTAACACAATGGATTTTTATTTATGCTACAGTTTACCAAAATTGAGAATTAAAACTATTTCTGAACACCTTCTCTCCAGCCAATCCATATACTCTGAACTTGATCGATATCAGTTACCACATTTCGTGGTAATCTTGAAATTATTCTATTAAATATATAACAGTTATATGCTGTTTATAACGGTGAACTAATATATATGCAAGTGTGTATAGGTGTTGCACACCTTGTAGCAAATAAGGTCAAATATTACCATAAGGATAAACCAAATCCAGCGTAAACGGAACGAGATTATACGTTCCGGAAACCCTGGATGCAGCGACGACATCTATAACTAATTTCTTCATGATATATTTAAGTCAACCGAAGCTGTTTGGAGATGAAGGAATCCATGTGGCGAAACGTTTTAGGCCAATTCGGAAGTTTCTATTTGTCAAGTATAATTTGTGCTGAGCGCAGGTATACAATAGTCGTTCTTCATTACATTTTCACATTCGGCTTAAGGTTTATCTATCACCTAAATTAAATTCTACGTTGATTACGTGCTGAACTTGGGCATTCATGCCACCCCGTAATTAAACTATGTCTGAACATCTTGCGTTTCTTAGTAAAGAGCTTAGGTTGGATTGAAAAGCGATCATGCCATCCGTAATAGCATATGCAGATAAAACGAAAAGGCAACATTACTTAAGGTTTCCGGCATAGATCTTAGTCGATGTATTTAAGCGTGCCGACCAAAGTTGGATAATTACAGGGGCGCATAGTTCTGTTCATGAATTAAGAACAATAACGACGTCCCATTTACCGACTTGACAGAACTCCTTGGAACCAGTGGTTCGAAGCTGACGAGAATTATGCTCCAAGATCGGTAATGCTCGTAGGATCCTGCGGCTTGGATTCGGATTCACAACCTGTATTTATTTATAATTTATCCAACGTACGTGCAAGAGTTTCTTGTCCAGTTTGTATTAATGTTTGTACATTAAATGCGCTGACGTTAAATCCTTATCTAGGTTTAATCAATAGTAGGTTACTTGAACTGTTAGATAATTGTTATTAAGAATTTGTTTTTTTCTACACTATACTGTACATCACGAACCAGGTGTTTATATCAAGATCGCAAACAAGATTAAAGCAATAGTTGTTACTATAATTTGTAGTCTCGCTAATCAATGCTTGTTTATTTGTATAGCATATAATTGAGGTGAAATCGGTTAAAATGTTGTGTTCGAGATTACATGCAAGTTTCCAGTCAAGTACAATATGTACGAGACTGGTAGAGGTGATGATCGCATATCTAATTTCTCTTTCCTCATATAGCATTGCGGTTTGATCCACGTTATAAATTGTTCTCTTGTGCACTGATGATGACCATGGAGATGGGAAGCACATCCGTGTGTGTGTGAGTGAATGAGGTTAGCTTCGCTGTTGTGTTGCTGGTGTCTTTCTCACGCGTGCACACTTGTTTTAATGCATTTTTTGTCGACATCCGCGCAATCAACGATGGTTTAGCTTTTAGCTGATGTACACGCGTCGAAAGCCGCTAAATTTTGGTGTTCGTGACTGCTAAGAAATTGTGGAGCCAAGACTAGCAGTGAGGTGGTGTTCTTCTACAGCCCATATCGAATTTTAACTAACTTGAACTATAATGCATCTGTATGGCTTTGGCCATTGCTCAGCATAAATTTGGTCGCTTCATCTGCAGAATTGTGCAGGGCGGATAAACGAAATCAGGCTTCTGCAGACACCTTCATCTCCGATTATGCCTGTTTTCATTCTCTTTTCTCATTTACATCTAACAATAACGCTGTTTTAGATGTGAACAAGGTGGATGTTGATAATATCACTAAGCCTAATGTCGACTGACCGAATAATTTGCCATGCGTTACAAATTGATTTGTTTGGAACGTCAACACATTTAAGGTGTGCACATTGAGACAAATTGACTGTCGTTCATTGTTTAAATGTATGTCGACTCGAATCATGTGCTTATCCGCTGTAGATTTAAAACGGACTCAAAATGTCACCCTTTCGTCGAAACGATGAAACAATTCTGAAATCTATGGTAATTAGTCTTGATTGTGAAAATTCTAACTTAATGTGGACGAAGATCGGGTCCACTATGCACAATGTGGTTAACATTGTTTATAGCATTGTAGGCTCCTCTAGAATTAGTCATTGGTTCTCTGAAACATTTGTAGACGTTCTGGAAACTAGGCGTCACATTCCTGCTATTTCACTGACTAATTATACTCAGAGCTAATAAACAGATTGAATTTTGGTTTGGAATCATTTTGGATCAGAAATGCCAGAGATGGTAGAAGTTTGCGAAAAATAAATTTTTGCGCCAATAATCTAGTAACTGATGAAATTTATCGTCTTGGTAAGTGGGAAAACACTATAGTTTGGTTTTCTGGTATCAATTATGTGGAGCGCCGATCTTGAACAACCATCACAGTTAAAATATCAAGTGCAATCCTATCTATTACATATCGGGAAGCTGCAGGAACTGATTATTTGCTTCCGATCATTTTAAGGAAGAGGGAGACAATTTGGTGAGCATTGGATAATCTTTGGGGAGAGAGAAGGAAAACCCCTCTCCCCCTCTCGTAACTCTCAATAATAATTTGTATAAGTTCACTTATATACTTTTTTTCCACTCCTTATGGTTATATGGCAGTGAAACATTAGTCACTTGACTTTTGTGTGGCTGGAAATGATGAAATGATAATGAATCTTTGGGGAGCAATTCGACCACCGATCCTATCTTGGAAAAAAGAAATCCCTAATTCGTGCGATAACCGCATTGGCCTAAGTTTTAATACAGTCGTAGCTAAGTTATTTGCTTCGATTGTCTAACGTCTCTGCACATAACGTAAATCACATGCTAAAGAACAACAAGCGGTTGCCATCCAGGACGAGGTTTGATGGATTATTTGTTTACCTAAGGGCAAAACTCTTGAGCAGTAACATCTTTCCGTCCAACAGTTAACATTTTTCTAGACATCATGGTCGCGTTGGATTCAGTGGATCGTTATGTTTCATTCGATATTCTGTCGATTTTGGTATGCCCAATAAATGTGTAAAAATAATTGGTGCTCTTTATACTTACAATTCTGATCGCGTTAGAGCCCACGATGAACCATCGCACAACTTTACTACTAGCATTGGTACCCTTAAAAGACTTCCGTTACCCATTTTTTATAGATGCCTTTACGAACTATGCACTTCAATACGTTCAGCAAGCAAGTGTCGAAGGTGTCTGTAGCGATAGATTAGTAGATATTGACTATGCAGATGACATTGTATTATTATTCGACATTCGAGACTGCTCAGGCCACCTGGAATAGATTATGAGTCGCTGATCATTCTTTCGATATGAAATTCGCACCATCTTAATGTTGCAAACTACTCTGCGGCTGCAAGTTTAAAATGTGGACGTAATCGACATGTGTACATTGTAGCAATAGCCACCTTTAAGAACGCACAAAGGGTCCTATCTAGGGCTGGCATTAATTCAACAGAAAGTCCTCGCAGAAGCGCCCGTATAAGGATGAAGCAGTCAGCACAATGATGGAAGCAAACTTCGAGCTAAAGTGAACATAAAATAATTAATATTTGTAAATTTGTTTTACTAAATCGATGCTCTTTATGTGTGCAAAATACTATATGTACTTGAGTAAAATTAAAACATGTATGGTACCTTTACAAAATCGTTTCTGATAGGATGGAAACGCTGATTCAAGGACTGACTGCACAAATGAACAACTTGACTGCAGAATTAAGCATAATTAAGTCTCGTCTGGATGATACACTGATAATAAATACCGAGGGAATCCACGTGCATGGCCCAACCAATATAGGTGGACACAACAATAGTGACCGCGCCGAAGAGGAATAAAAAAGAAATATGCTTACGTTTTCAGCTGAATCGACGAGTTCTTTCCGACCGTCATCAGAATTTAAGCCCACGTTGGCACCATTCGATGTGGAAAGGTCACAGTTGTAGTTCGAAAAATTTGAAGCATTTACATTAGAAGCACCTATTGTGCAAGTGGCTGTCCAAAAGTTAGTTGACCGAACAGCAGCAGTCCAATAGGAATTGCCGGTCGGCCTCACGTATGAAGAGTTCAAAAGAGTGTTGGATCACTTCCGAGCCAGGAGGTGTTTTCAGAACCATTACGTTTCGGTGCATTATATCCAGCATCATCATCAGGCCACTATACACAGCACAATACTCACAATAGCCGATTTAAGCAAATCTGGTCAATTTTTAAGGAACGAGGTATTTTCCACTTGCCTAACAATCTGCATCTTCTTCCTTTTGTATTGATGCATAAGTGTGAGGACTGTGACATCATATTTGTCTGACATTTGCTTAAATCTGCTATTGTGAGTATTGTGCTGTGTTTAGTGGCCTGATGATGGTGCTGGATACAATGCGCCGAAACGTAGCCAGTAAACAAAGATTGTTTAACACCGCATTTCCAATGGTTAGTATAAACGATGTTGAAGCCTTCGGAAGAAAGGGAGGAATACGCACCCAGCCTTATCGAAGACAAAAAAAAATGCATACTGGAAAATGGTGATCAATTGGATCTTTGTGAAACTGACAGTGCAATGCAACAACCCGTGAACGCAATTCGCGGAAATTCATCATATGAAGCTCGCAATGCGCAACAATCCTTCAAAAAATTTCTTTTTTGATTGTGTCTTATTCTATAAATGATCCCTTATAAAGCGCTCGTTAGAAAATAAGGACACATATATTTTTTCGAAATCGCAATATTATAAAAATCACCTGCTTATTTTAGAATGCATTTTATGTACATCTCTTTATTTGTATTGCAATGTATTTATTCTATTCGTTAATTAATGCTACTTTTCAGTTCTTTTGCATGACTGTTGTTTACTTGCCATTGTAGGTAGTGCTTCTAGATGACAACGGAAATCCTCTGCCACCGGAGCGACCTCATGCATGCCCTTTATGCCCGAAACGCTTTACACGGCCGGACAAACTGAAGCTGCATTTGCGTACACACGCCGGTCACATGCCATACTCCTGCTCCTATTGTCCAAAACGGTTCACGCGTTCCGATGGCTTGCGCATACACGAACGCGTTCACACAAAGGTAATGTGCTCGTGTTTTTGTTAACGTTTAGCACAACCTTGTTGGGTCTATCGGTTAATCATGGAGTTATCTGTGTCTCTCCTTCTCATAATATTTACAATTTTGGAAGCTCCAAGTGATTCCAATACTGGACTCGATGTGGTATCACTACAACGGATACACAGTGATACAGAGATTTCTTAAGCTACGAGGAATCTGGATGTTTATGCTTGGCATCAATGAATACGACAGCAAATACGTTTCGCAAATTTTTACGCCCTTGCACAGCGCTGTCGTCTTTCATTTTTACCTTAATCAAGGTTGCAATCTTGATCTAAAAACGTGATACATTATGTACATTTATTTATCAGTATAAACTATCATCATCACCATCATGTCCAGCCACACAAAAGTCATGTGACTTATGTTTCACTGCCATATAACCATAAGGAGTGAAAAATATAACTGAAATTAGACAAATTATTAGTGAGATTTACGGGAGAGAGAGAAGGAATACCTTGCTACTATGAGTAAATTTATCAGGATAACTCACAGAAATGAGGCAAACTAAACCTCTCCACAACACCATTATGACCAAGTTAGCATTCGGGCATCAACAATACATCTTCCTTGCGGATTTCACTGTATCACGTCATAAACAAACCAAACCTTGCAGCTAACTTTGCCCTACTAAGTAAAGAAAGTTACGAAGATGATTCTACTAGACATCTGCAACAAGATCTCCATTGAGCTCGATTCGATGCCATATCGCTAAGGGTTTCTAACCAAGAACTGTGATGCGCACGAGGACCCCATCCCGGCACACGAGTGGGTCCTATACTACCCAATTTGGATGTAAGTGACTTCAATTGTTTCTGCCATGTCAAAATCTTTCCACCTTGTTTCTTACGCCGATTTTGTGCTGGATGAGAGAACATTTCTCTATTGGGTAATCGAAATGAGGATTTACGCAAAACGTGAACGAGCCAACGAAGTTGATGGAGCCTTCTTTGGTTTTCTAACGACGAGCACTTACTGTCAGATCCAAAAATACGTCTACGGATGTCAACTTTAGCTATTCGTTGTTGGTAACCAACATGTGCTATACTTCTTAAACAACGATGATCGAATTCCTGTAAGCGTCTCAGATCATCAACTCTAAGAGGCCAAGTTCCACTAGCGTATAGTAAGACTGCGCATACAGATGCGCTTAAGAGGTAGGATTGCATAGCGTACTTCTAACTCGGATGGTTCTTCGAGGCTAACATTCCACACTTAGTATAAACTAAGAACTGTATAGTGTTGAAAAGGCAAATCATCCAGTTTTTTCCGCAGTGGTCTGTTGCAGGACAATTGATAGCACTCATATATCGGGAAAATCTTGATTCATTTACATCACCAGATGTATAACTTGTCTTATGCCTTGATTTTAATGGATTCTCACTAGTCCCGTCACTCTTAAGCCGTCCACAATTAGACTGTCTTGAAGTGCTGTTGAATCCAGTTTTTTCGAAATATTTAATTTACCATCGTGTTTTCGATTAAATTTCATACAATTACGGGTGCAATAACGTCTATATATATATATATATATATATATATATATATATATATATATATATATGTATATGCACGTATGTATGTATATACCTGTTCCTAGTGATTTGACACAAGGAAAAGGTAAATAATCTATTCTCTGTCGTGCAAGATGTTTCGTTTAAAGCTTATGTGTGTGTATGAATGAACGTATGCATGCATGTATGAATTTATGCATAAATATATGTGTAAATGAACGTATGTATGAGTGTCTGCATAAATGTATATATGAATTTACATATAGTTATGTATATATACGTGCATAGATGTATGTATAAGTGGATGGATGTATATACGTATGCATGTGTGCGTGCATGTATGTACATGGTCTATTTGTGTATGTATGCATTCATGCTGTACGAGTGCATATATTTATTGTGTATATATATTTCTGTATGCATGCATGCATCTTTGTTTGAACGGATGGATGTAGATATGCGTGCAAGTGTATGTATGTATATATATATATATATATATATATATATATATATATATATATATATATATTCTGTGATAACTAATTTTGATAAGTTGTAAAGTTCAAAGGGGAGGCATTTATTCTTCTATTTTATTCGCTCGAGACATTTATCTTTTTATATGTAATATATTTAGTACAACTTGATAAAGAATAGAGCTTGATGAAAAACGGTTCCATTATGTCATTAGTGTTGTTTGCGTATTTTACTATTCGTAGATTAAACCTTATGAGTGTCAGCACTGCGGCAAATGCTTTGCTCGTTCTGATAAGCGCCGTCTTCACGAAAGGACGCATACTGGGCAATTGGCGTCTTCCGGCAAATCTCTTTCAAATACAACGACAACAGCCACTGTGTCTACTCCAGGAGCGAACATTAAATCGGACGACGTATTAACCTCGGTGTCTGCCAATATGTTAGTGTGAAAAATTCAACTAATCTTATGATAAATTTTCTTAACGACATCGCATTACTGTAGATTTTTTCTTTTAAATTTTTAGGAAATTTATGTGGTGTGACTAAACTGACATGCTCTGAAGTGATGTTAAGCTCGTCAAATGCAACAATATCGCGCACTGCCACTCCTAAAGGAATGCTGATTTGTCTCATATTAGGGGGAGGCTATTTTTTCTGACGAGGGTTCCTCGTAAATGTGCCTGCTTCACTGCAGTTACAACTGTTATTAATTTTTCTTTAGTGGGGTTGTGCTCGACACAAAACTAGCAGCCCTACTTTCGATTTTGCAACTCAATTGGCAGAATGAGCGCCTTCCTTAAGTCATTAGGAAATTTGGCCAAAATAGGACATTTGGCCTAACTTAACCAGTCAAATCTATTTAACAATAATTGATTGCGCGGGTGGTGGTAACAATTCTTTAAATCAAGGTTGCGAGCTTCAGCTCAGTGCGTTACAGCTGGCGGTAGTTTTGTTGTTTTTCGACGACTGGTTAAATACAATGGGATTGGTGTTTACTTCAAGCTCGCAAACTTGATTTAAAGAATTGTTACCACCACCCGCGCAATCAATTATTGTTTAAATTGTATTGCCTATATATGTATATGTGGCGAAAGCTGCAAACAGTTAATGTTCGTGACTGCATAGAAATTGTGCAGCCGACATTTCCAGTCAAGTTCAATGTATGCGAGACTGCTAGAGGTGAGAGCCGCATATCTAAATTTGATTTCCATATATATTCAATGCGGTTTGATTCTCGATAGTCAGTTTGTCGTCGTACTCTGATGATGATCATGGAAGGTCGAAACGCGTCAGTGCGTTGCGGCTGGCGGTAGTTTTGTTATGTTGTTCGACGACTGGTTAAATACAATGGGATTGGTGTTTACTTCAAGCTCGCAAACTTGGTTTAAAGAATCAAATCTATTATAGATAAAAATCATTACTTGTCTAATTAGATGCCGAACTCTTATTGCCTACTATTTCAAATACAATCGAAAAATTAAATCTATTCATAAAAATATTAGTTATAATCATAATAATTTGTTCTTTATTTTTAAAAATAAATTATAAGTTTCTGTAGTTAGACCCGCTATCGTTGCGCCTCAGACTCATAAAAATTTTCTATGTGGAAATGAGCCCGAGGAGATTTGATTTCACATTCTTTATAAGTTTCGCAACTAACTATTACAACTTCCTCATATCAATATAATTACTTGGAAGTTTATACATTTTCACTGTAATTTCCTGTTTTGTCTGAACTCTTCATCGTCCCTCCGTCTCTCGTATAAAATGGATATGTTATGATTCAGAGGACGGCCTTCATTCTAGTCTATACATGCATACACATTCTGCATTGTCATAAAAACCGTTAAGAAGCGCACAGTTGCCTTCTAACTGCCGTTAATTTCCCTCGATGGAGCCAGTGGAGAGGTTGATTATATTATCGTTTATCCGAAATAATGTAAGCATACAAACATCAGTTCATCATCACTGCCACAAAACTGAGGAAAGTAAACAAATATTTTTAAATTAGTTCAGTTTTGACCAGAAAGATAAACCAAAGACAGCATAAATGGAAAGTATAATCTCATGTACATTCGTTTCGTCCTTATTGGCGACTCATCAGTAGCAGCAGGAATTACGCCCTTTTACCACTATATATTTGGGTGAGGAATGTGGAAAATTGGACGATACAATCTCCTAGACGAATGTGTAAACCTGCAATAGTGAAGCTAACATCATATAGTCTACGACACTGCGACTTCAACGCTAACTCACACTACATAATATATATACCGAGTCTGTAAAGGATACTAACACTACGGCTATTGTGTAAGTAACCGATACCAACATTATTGTACGAAAAATGTACATGGTACTAACACTATCATCATGTTGGTACATTGTACCAACATGATGGATAACAATTTATGCTATAGTTCAACGAAATTGAGAATTACAACAATTTCTGAACATCTGTTACTCCAGTAAATCCATACACTCTGGCCCTGATCGATATCAGTTATCACATTTCGTGGTAAGCATGACATTTCTTTAAATCAAGTTTGCGAGCTTGAAGTAAACACCAATCCCATTGTATTTGATTTGTTACCACCACCCGCGCAAACAATTATTGTTAAAGCATGACATCATTCAAATCAATATATAACAGTGAAATACTGTTTGTTGCGGAGACCTAATATATATGCAAGTATGTATTAGGTGTTGCGAACCAAGTAACAAATTAGTTCAGTTGTGACCAGAAGGATAAACTAAAGACAGCATGAACAGTAAGTATAATCTCATGCACATTCGTTCAGTGCTTACTGGCGACTCATCAGTTGGAGCCGGTATTACGCCCTTCAACCACTATATATTTGGGTGAGGAGTGTGGGATAATAAGACGGTACAATCTCCTAGACGAATGTGTAAACCTATAGTAGTGAAGCAAACATCACATAAAGTCTTGAAAATGCGACTTCAATGTAACACTCTATATATATATATATATATATATATATATATATATATATATATATATATATATATATATATATATATACCGAGTCTGTAAGGATACTAACACTATGACTATTGTGTTAGTAACTGATACCAACATTATGGTACTAACACTATGTATTCCAAGTTGGTACATTGTTATATATATATATATATATATATATTGTAGGTATGCGTGTGTGTATATAAACGTGTATGTATTTATTAATCGATTTGTGAATTACCTGATCAGTTTTCTATGGTATTCTATTAACAATTTGTTTGGGTTGACATATATTTATTGGTGAAATCAGGAAAGCGAAAATAGAAAAAGTTAAAAGGTCGCGTTTTTATCTGTAATATGTGTGCATTGAATACTGATCGTCCTGTGTGTTTTATTACTAAGTAAACTGAAAACCGATCCTTTTTTGAATTTTTATTTGGCTATTTTAGTCCTTCCATCAATCCTTTACAAATCAAGTCAATCGGAAGCTTAATTGGAGCTGCAACGAGCAGTATGCTACAGTCCCTCGATGCTGCCTCAAATCTGAACAACGTGGCAAATAGCGAAGTAGCCAATGGTTTCCCATCATCTTCTACTTCCCTATCGTTGTCGTCATCGTCCGCGTCCTCGGCGTTGTTGGCATCAAACAATCTTCTTGGGCAGTTGTCGTCATCTTCTCCTTCGGCATCACCAAAACAAACAATCTCTTCTATGTCATACAACAACGTAGGAACTGGAAGCCTAGCTGATCTGGTCTCATTTAATTTGTCTGCAAACTCTTGTGTATCACAGGTTACTGGCAACTCGCATTCAAACGACCCAACTGTTACTTGCATTAACAGTAGTGCTGGTGTGGGCAGTGGAAGCAGTTTTGGCGGACAAGCAGCCTCAGCTGCACGTGGGCTGTCATTGGGATTTACAGGAACAAGCCAAGCTACAGCCAGTGCAAATGCAATGGCAGCATTGGCCATTGCTTCTGGTTTGCCGCTATCGAGTTTCACCTCCCCGAATAAAGGTGGGTGTGCTGCCGGTAAGTCTATACGAATGGTCATTTAACTTATGATATAATGGTGCGGTTTTGTTCATGCGAACGAAAGAAATGTGTTGTATTGATTTAGTTAATGCTCATACTAATTAAAAGTCTAAATGCAATCGTGTGCCTCATGTAGTGAATTGCCTTTTTATTAAATCCTTGTCATCCCCCACCTCATAATTAAGCATTAAAGATTGTTATATACCGAGCACAGCTTTCCAACACATCGGAACCAGATGCTTAAAGTGGATGCTACTCACCAGATATAGGTCGGATTGCATCTGTAAGAAGACAAACTGAATCTAATTCTTTCACCACCTGGTGGATATGCCCGAAGACGAAACAGGCGGCGGGCGAAAACCCAAATGGTAACTCAGTTCTCCATTCTATTTTAGATCATGCCTGAATGCAAAGTCGAATGTTTCGGGATGTTTTATTGAAACAGGTTAAGCTTCGGCGTATTCGGCAGATAATGCGCCCTGTGACGTGTTTTATTCATGCCCAGCCATGAAAAAGTCAAAAATGCCTAATGTTTCACTTCCCATAGCCATAGAAATTCCGGCTTGACGACCGGCGGGCTCATGCTAGTCGACCCGGGATTGGTAGCATGAACCTTGCCTGGCCATTAAGGGACAGCCATCATCCCGTTTCATGTGAAGCCTCGAGTTTGGTCTAACTGCACTGTAACTTTTTGTTAAATGTTTAGTGATGGAATGAAAGCAAGCATTCCAGACGTGAAGAGCAAGCTTCGGCTGCTGAAGTAAACCCTGGCCATTGGCATCTGGGCAGATAGTGCTCATCAGCCTTGGTTGGCAGACTATCTAGGAGAAGGAAAACTCAGAATAAAAACCATCACTAGGAATGGGCAACCTAGTGTTCTTTTACAGTCCACATATAACCATGACAAGTACAACTTACAATAATTACATACTGCATCGGCCGTCGCGCAGTATAAAAGGGTCGCCTTATCTGCTGAGCCGTGCAGGGTGGATAAGCGAAAACAGGCTACTGCAGGCAACTCTATCTCCGATTCTGAATCCCCTCCTTCCCCTTCCTCTTCTCAATCTAACAATAACACTCTTTTAGATACTATAAATATGGTTGGTTTAGATCATAACACTAAGCCCAATACTAGGTTGCCAAATATCGAAAATGGTTCTTTTAGACGATCATGCATTAAACCTAAGTTAGGTTTTAACGTAGGCGCATTTAATGTACGAACATTAAAACAACTTGGACAACAAGGATATCTTGCTCGTACGTTGGATAAATTAGAAATCGACATATGTTGCGTATCTGAAACCAGAATACAGGATCCTTCGTGCATTACAGAACCGGTTGCACCATCCCTATCTACGCGTTATTGGCTTCGAACATCTGATTCCACGGAGCTTTCTCAAGCCGGTAAATGGGGCGTTGGTATTGCCCTTAGCGCGCGAGCTGAAGCTTGCTTAATTGAATGGATCCCTTTAAATAGTCGATTGTGTGCGGCACATTTAAATACATCTACTAAAATCAAAGCAAAAACCGTTATCATCGTTGCCTCTTCTTTGTATCTGCATATCCTCCTACCGATTTCAGCACAGAAGAAAGCAAGGGCGCATTTTACTCTGAATTAAGCTCCTTACTAAGTAAAGAACGAAGTTCAGATATAGTCCTGGTTATGGGTGACATGAATGCTCAAGTTGGGCGCTTAAGTAACACAGAATTTCATTTATGTGGAAGATACACTCTAAGCTTGAATCGCAATGATAATGGTGAACGGCTTTTGGATAGCTGCGCTGAACATAGACTATATTTAAGTAGTACAAATTTCAGACGTTGTGCTACATGGCGTCCTCCAGCACCCGAACAACGGTGGACTCAAATAGATCATGTAGCAATTAGTTATAGATGGCGTGGTTGCATCCAGGATTGTCGCTCTTTTTGGAACAATTATGTCGACTCGGACCATGCACTTATCCGTTGTAGATTTGCTCTAAAATTTTCCGGGAAAATAATTAAGAATAAACCCAAAATTGATGTAGGCAAACTCGAACAACCATCCTTCCGACAAAACTATGAAAATATTCTAAAGGCTAATCTAGCTGATTTGAATAGCGAAAATCCGAATATACTTTGGTCCAAGGTAAGTTCCACTATGCACAATGCAGGTACTACTGTATGTGGCATAGCAGGCCCCCGTAGAAATAATCACTGGCTCTCTGTAAAATCTATGGAGATACTCGAAATAAGGCGCTAAATTCCACCTGGCTCGACTCATAATAATACCCGTCGCAATATAAGACGCCAACTTAAGCGCAGTCTAAAAGCCGATATCGAAAACCTTTGGAACAGAAAGGCTAAAAAAATGGAAGAAGCTTTCGCGTCAGGTAATAGTCGCTGTTTGTTCCAACTTATCCGCGCAACAGATCCGAGAAGTTTATAGTTAGCGAAACTATAAATAATAGTAACAACGAATTAATAACCGATAAAATAAGTCGTCTTGACAGGTGGGCTGAACACTTTAGAGATCAATTTTCTTGGCCACCCGCGTCAATTCCGATTCCCGAAAGCATGTCTGCATCAACAGTGTGGAATGTTAGTCCCGAAGAACCATCCGAGTTAGAATTACGCGATGCAATCCTATCTCTTCAGCACCGCAAAGCCGCAGGCCCCGATGATTTACTTCGGGGATTGTTTAAGGATGATGGCGATATAATTTCAGGAGCGTTGACCAAACCTTTTCATACTATATGGAATGAGGAAACCTTACCACTTGACTGGAATGAGTCGACCATCGTTCCCATCTTCAAAAAAGGCAAATCGATCTTGACTATGCGGACGATATAGCACTATTATTCCACAATCAGCATGCTGCCCAGACCACCTTAAATAGATGAAATTCGCACCCTCTAAATGTAAGATACTGTTACAGAATCACCCACCACTCACCCCAACGTTGCGACTGCAGGTTTACATATCTTGGGAGCTCTATCAATAACGTAGGCAATATGTCCGACGAGGTGAGAATACGGATCGCGAAAGCTAGAGTAGCTTTCTCGAACCGTCGTCATTTATGGAGAAACGCCAATATTTCACTTTGCCTTAAAGGTCGTGTTTACAATGCATCTGTATGCGTAGTCTTACTATACGCTAGTGAAACTTGGCCTCTTATAGTTGATGATCTGAGACGCTTACAGGCATTCGATCATCGTTGTTTGAGAAGTATTGCACATGTTGGTTACCAACAACGAATTACTAACGTTGACATCCGTAGACGTATTTTTGGATCTGACAATAAGTGTTCGTCGTTAGAAAAACAAATAAGGCCCCATCAACTTCGTTGGCTCGGTCACGTTTTGCGTATGCCCTCATTTCGATTGCCCAGTAGAGCTCTGTTCTCTCATCCAGCACCATATTGGCGTAAGAAACAAGGTGGGCAGATTTTGACATGGCAGAAACAATTAAAGTCATTTACATCCAAATTGGGTAGTATAGGACCCACTCGTCTGCCAGGATGGGGTCCTCGTGCGCATCACAGTTCTTGGTTAGAAACCCTTAGCGATATGGCAGCGAATCGAGCTCAGTGGCGATCTTGTTGCAGATGTCTAGTAGAATCATCTTCGTAACTTTCTTTTCTTAGTAGGGCAAAGTTAGCTGCGAGGTTCGGTTTGTTTATGATGTGATACGGTGAAATCCGCAAGGAAGCTGTGTTGCTGATGTCGCCTTGCCCGAATGCTAACTTGGCCATAATGGTGTTGTGGAGAGGTTTAGTTTGCCTCATTTCCCTGGGTTATCCTGATAAATTTACTCATAGTAGCAAGATATTCCTTCTCTCTCTACCCCCCTCTCTCTCGTAAATCTCAATAATGATTTGTCTAAATTCACCTATATACTTTTTTCCCACTCCTTATGGTTATATGGCAATAAAACATTAGTCACTTGACTTTTGTGTGGCTGGACATGATGATGATGCCATATAACCATAAGGAGTGAAAAAATACATAAATAACAAAAGATATAATATTTCAGACAATTTACGAGAGAAAGAGAAAGAGAGAGCTATACTTTTCAAACAACGATGATCGAATTCCTGTAAGTGTCTAAAATCATCAAGAGGCCAAGTTTCACTAGAGTATAGTAAGACTGCGCGTGCAGATGCATTGTAAACACGAACTTTAAGGCATAGTGAAATATTTTCGTTTTTCCACAAATGACGAAGGTTCGAGAAAGCTGCAATAGCTTTCGCGATTCGTATTCTCACCTCGTCAGACATTTTGCCTACGTTAATGATATAGCTCACAAGATATGTCAACTTGTCAACTATGTCTAGATCTTCATTCTGCAGTCTCAACATTGAAGTGGGTGGTAGGTAATCCTGTAAAAATATTTTACATTTAGAGGGTGCGACTTTCATACCAAAAGACGCAACAACGTTTGTTAATCTATTGAAGGCGGTCTGGGCAGCATCTCGATTGTCGAATAATAGTACGATATCGTCCGCATGGTCAAGATTGACTAGTTTACCACCCGGGATAACTTTAACACCTGCATCCTAAATTTGTGGATAAGTGTTTTTCATAATAGCATCGATTATAAAATTAAACAAAACGAGGGAAAGTGGATAACCTTGACGAACAGCACTGCTGGTTGTAAAGTCATGCGTTAACTCGTTAAAGACCTTAGCGCGACCAGAATTATTTGTGTAGAGAGTGCGTATAATATTAACAAATTTTGTGGTCGCACCACTTTTCGATAAAATATGGAATAAAACATTGCGATCCACCAAATCAAATGCACCCTTGAAATCTAGAAAAACGGCTATTGTGGAACAGTGATATAAATGTCTCTGTTCGAGAACTTGCCTGAACGTAAAAATATTATCTATACAATCTCGTACTGAGTGGAATCCGGCTTGTTATATTCTTGTATGTGATTCACATGAAGCGTTAAGGCGACGTAGGTTAATCGAAGCAAATAACCTAGATATGACTGGAGTCAAGCTTATACCACGATGGTTGTGGCACGAATTACGATTGGCTTTTTTGAAGATAAAAATAATGACCGACTCATTCCAATCAAGTGGTACAGTTTCCTCATTCCATATAGTATGAAAGAGCTTGGTCAGCACTCCTAAAATTATATCGCCACCATCCTTAAATTATCCTGGAAGCAAATCATCGAGGCCTGCGGTGTTGCGGCGTTTCAGAGATGGGATTGCATCCCATACTTCTTTGAAGTGTTTAGCCCACCTATCAAGACGACATATTTTTTATCGGTTATTAAAGTCTGTTACTATCATTTATAGTTTCACTAACTTTTAGTTTTCTCGGACCTGTTGTGCGAATAAATTTGAACAAACAGCGACTATTACCTGACATGAACGCTTATTCCATTTCTTCAACCCTTGTTCAGAAGTTTCTGAGATCAACTTTTAGACTGCGCTTACGTTGGCGTCTTATATTGCGACGAGTATTATTATGACCTGAGGTAAAATTTTACGCCTTGTTTCGAGTATCTACATAGATTTTACAGAGAGCCAATAATTATTTCTATAGGGGCCTACAATGCCACATACGGTAGTACCTGCATTGCACATAGTGGAACTTACCTTGGACCAAATTTGTATTTTCGCCATAGAGACCAGTTAGCATAGACTTAAGAATATCTTCATATTTTTTTGGAAGGACGGTTGTTCGAGTTTGCCTACATCAATTTTTGGTTTATTCTTATTTATTTTCGGAAAATTTTATTGCAAATCTAAAACGGATAAGTGCATGGTCCGAATCGACATAAGTGTTTCAAAAAGAACGGCAATCCTAGATGCAACCACGCCATCTATAACTAATTGCTAAATGATCTATTTGAGTCCACTGTTGTCCGGATTCTGGAGGACGCCATGTAGCGCAACATCTTACACTACGTTTGAAGTTCGTACTACTTAAATATAATCTATGTTCCGCGCAGCTATCCAAAAGCCGTTCACCATTATCGTTGCGTGTTGAGCTTAAAGTGTATCTTCCATCTAAATGAAATTCTGCGTTACTTATGCGCCCAACTTGAGCATTCATGTGTTTTCTAGAGATGAGCGATTCAAAATGCTATTGAAACTGGCTTGTACCCTCAAGAAATTTGTTAAGTGCTCGAGCCGTGTCCGCGGCAAATTCTGGTCATTACATGATCTGTTACCAATAATAAGGAAGCCGGTCTACTGGATGAAGTGCCTTTTCTACACTGCAATTCTTAGTTTATACTGACATGTAAGTAATTAGTGGGTCAGGTGCTTATATCAAGATCGCAACCAAAGATTTTAATAAAAATAAATCTTTATTTTTATTTAGGTGTAGACTATTGCATATTAGTCTAAAGGCTGAGCACAATGTCCTGCCGAATAAACAATTTGTGGAGTCAATAAAGTCTTGACAAAATTTAAACCTTCAATCTGTGCAGAATATGCGTGACGATAGTTTCTGTTTGTCAAACATTTAAACTTTATCTGTTAATTAAATATATAACAGTGTGTATATGTGTGTGTGTGTCAGTGTGAGTTAGGTGGAGCGCACCTAGTAACAAATTAGTTCAAATATGACTAGAAGTATAAACCAAAGACAGCATGAACGGATTGGATAATCTCGTGCACATTCGTTTCGTGTTTACTAGCGACTAATCAGTACGAAACCAATGTGCACGGGATTATACGTCATTGGTTTTTCCTTCTGGTCATATTTGAACTGTTAATTAGTTGTTGGTTTTGCTGAAATTTGTGTAACCATCTACGTAAAGGGACAAAATACCATAATTTTTCTCATAAAAGTGTTTCTAAATGCTTGTTCCGATTAAATAACTTTAAAAAATATATTCATATCCATTTTGTGTACTGCTGCACTCAACACAATCAAATAGGTTTTCTTGGCTCAACTACGGCAGACGGTCTTCTGTCTTTCAACTTCTCTCATGCTGGTCTTTCGTATCCACAAATCGGTGTTTCATCCGATAGTGATGCTAGTAATAGCATAATGAGCTCAACATCGAAAAGCCTTCAGGGTCACAATTATTCACTAAACGGAAATTCCACAGCATCATTATATAACTCACTCCAGACATCCAGCTCTATGGCCAGCAGTTCATCATCATCGTCGTCGTTGTCATCTAATGCCTTTTCTAACAATAGTGGTGCCATGGGTCTACATGTGGGTCAAATAGGAATGGGCGGAGTCGGTGTTGGCTTCGGCATGGGAGTTGGTCGGGGAATACCTTTGAGTGTGCCCGGACAGTACACTGGCCAGAATAATCAATTTTACGGCGGCAATCAGGCTAACCACAATTCTCACCATCAAAATCAGTACATACAACAGAGTCAACAAAACCATCACCACCAACCTTCACATTTTCAGTATCAATCAAACAATTATCAATCTAATGGTGTGTCTGATAGTTACGGCGTCGAGCATTCGTTGGCTGCAGTCGCAGCAGCTGCTGTAGCTGCCAATCGATACTTTCCAGGTGCATACGGCTCAGGGGGGCCATTGACTCTGCCTTCCGGGTCTGATGGTGGTTTTGATAAAGTGTCAAAAGACAAACAACAAGAAAAAAATGACACTTCTGTTTTGTCTAAACAGAAATCACGACATAACGACTCTCGGAAAGATGCCCTGGAGACTAAAAAGTAATTGCCAGTTTGGTGTCTTCATTTGTGTTTTATTAACGAGCTATAGATTTTGACCGATGTTGACATGGCAAAAATGGTTATAGTTAACTACATTCAAATAGGGTAGTATGGGATCGACTCTTTTGCCTGAATGGATTTCATGCGCGTATCGTAGTTTTTGGTTGGAAACCCTGTACGATATGGCATGGAGTGGAGCTAAGTGGCGATCTAGTAGTAGAATTTTTGAAACATTCTGTTCATTGTTGGGCAGAATTAGCTGCGAGATTTATGTTGTGTTTATGACGTGATATAATAAAAACCGGAAGGAAGCTGAATTGCTTAGTCCGTTGATAACACATTCGTTGTTAAAAGGTGAATGCGAGGTGAAAGCGGGAATGCCAGATTCTAGACGCAAGCTTTTCGGCTGAAGAGCGATATTGTTATTAAGGTGTCATTGGCTTCGCCTTAGACAAACAAACCGGTAATTCATAATAGTTATATACTGCTTGTTGTGGTGAATCAATATGTGTGCAATTATGTATTAAGTGGTCTGCATCTAGTAACAGAAGAATAAACCAAAATCGACATGAACGGAAGGTTTAATCTCATGTGCATATTCGTTTCCTGCTTACTGGCGACTCATTGTATCGTCTAAGTTTTCCATATACCTCATTCAAACATATGGTGGGCATAGAGCGTAATACCGGCTCCTACTGATGAGTCGCCACTGAGCACGAAACGAATGTGCACATGGGATAATAACTTTCGTACATACTGACTGGTTTATCCTTCTGATCCTATTTAAACGAATTTGTTACTAGATGCGCAATGCCTAATTTGCAATTAATAATTGAAAATTTCGTGTATATATTTACTTTTGTCAAGAAACTTCTAGGCTATGACCTAATTGTGTATGCCAATTTAACGATTATTGAAACAGTAATATTCCACTAGGCAATCGAATTGAAGGCATATGTAAAACTTGACCGAATAAGCGCAATTGATGTGAAGGCTTTGGTTGCTGAAGAAAAATTTTGTCATTTACGCCTGGGAAGATAGTGCTCGTCGGTTTCGGTCGGCAGTCTATCTGAATGACGGAAAATGTTGAATAGAATTCAACCCCACTAGGAGTTGGCGAACTAGTACGTGTACAGACCACATGTAACCGCGTATGACATGAGAAATAATCAATCTACACTGCGTCAGCTGTCACGAATGATGATGGCGTGCGCAGTGGATGGGCGAA
Source organism: Eudiplozoon nipponicum (assembly GCA_029291075.1). Lineage (NCBI taxonomy): Eukaryota > Metazoa > Platyhelminthes > Monogenea > Mazocraeidea > Diplozoidae > Eudiplozoon > Eudiplozoon nipponicum. Next base: position 87,558 of record JAQBSW010001131.1, read on the forward strand.
ATCAGGCTACTGCCGACACCACCTCGGATTATGCACCTTTTTCTTCTAAATCTGACAATTGCCCTTTTTTGGGTGATATGAATTTGATATATGTTGATCATATCACTGAACCCAATGTCGGATTGCCAAATATCGACAATGGTTCAAGTGAACTTACATTCATTAAACATAGGTCATTTTTTAACTTTAGCACACATAATATGCAAAAAAATTGGACAACAAGAAGCTCTAGCAGGTATGTTGGATAAATGTACGATACACGTTGCGTATCCGAGATTAGAATGTATGATTCTACGAGTATTGCAGAACTGGATGCGCCGTCCTTATCCATGCATTACTTACTTCTAACCTTCATTGCCAAGAAATGTTATCAAATCGGGAAATGGGGAGTCAGTATTGTCCTTGGCTCATGAGTTGAAGCATGTTTAACTGAATGGAAGAAGTTGTGGTACACTTAAAGACATAAACCAAAATCGCTGCCTAAAGCCTTAATCAATGTTTTCTGTTCGTTCTATATGCATTTGCTTCAGCCGATTACAGCACAGACGAATGAAAGGGTGCCTTCCAAACCGACATATGTTCTCTATCAAGTAAAACGCGAGGTATAGATATTGTCTTGGTTAAAATTGACATGAATGATCAAGTTGGGCACTGAGGCGACGCAGAATTTCATCTAGGTGGCAGATACACTTTTAATTCATTATGCAATGCTAATGGTGAAAGACTGTTTGATTGTTGCGCGGTGCGGAGATTATGCTTTAGTAAACCGTAGCACGCTAATGTATGTATAATATGTATAAAGCGTTGTGCCACGTGCCGTCTTCCAGCCCCCGGACAACGGTCTTCTCAAATGGATTAGTAATAGGTGGCATGGTTGCATCTAGGATTTTCGCTTATCCGTTTTGTTTCGCATCCAAATTTTACAGAAAAATAAATAAGAATAAGCCTGAAATAGATGTAAGCAAACTCGAACAAACGTCTTTCCGACAAAGATGCCAACACAAGCCTAGTCTAAAAATATGCCTTGGTTTTTTTCGGACCAGAATGTCCGAAGAGATAGAAGACGGTCCTTATCGAGTAAAAGCCGATGTTTGTTGCAACTCGTCCGCGCAAGGGGTCCGAGACAAATAAAATTAGCAAAACAACAAATGATTGCACAAATAATCTATCTGATAAAATTATTCTTGTTAGGCAGGCTGAACACTTCAGAGATAACTTTTCTTCAACACTCGTGTTTGTGCCGACTTCTGCAATTATGTCTGTAGACAATGCAGAATGCTTATCTCGAACAACCATTGGAGTGGGGTATTCGGAATGTAATTTTGTTTCTTACAAATATGACACATTTTTCGTACTATGTGAATTAGGTGACGGTTGCATTTGCATCGCGTGAATCGACCATCTTTCATTTTATCAAATTCAGCAATAGTGATTCATGCGATAAACATCGTGGTAGAAGATTGACTCCAGTCATATCTAGGTTATTTGCTTCGATTTTCATACGTTGACTTAGCTTTTCGTGTGAATCACGTACGAGAGCAGAGAAAGCCAGATTCAGGCCAGAACGAAATTGTAATGATAATATTATTTTCCTTAAGGGAAGTACTTGAACAGCGGCATCTATATCGCCGTCCTAAATAGCCGGCGGTAGATGGGTCGACCTTAATATGCATTAGTTATTCCGTTATGAATCAACAGCCGAGATTCTGCTCAGGTCAATTTGAGACGATAAGCGGTTGTTGTTCAATCCTTGGTATAAAATTCGCATCTTCGAATTGCAAAATACTTCTTTAGGGTTACCCACCTATTACATAACCTCTCCGGCTGCTAAATTAAGTTCTGGACGTATTTGAAAATATTAAACATCTTTTGATAATTGTGTTAATAACTCAGACATTATGAGTGAGTATGGGAATCGGAAAGGCTAGAGCAACTTTCTCCAACCTTCGTCGTTTATGGAGAAACGCAGGTATCTCACTCTGCCCTAAAGGTAATGAGTTCAATGCGTCTGTACGTACAGTTTTATTATACGCTAGCAAGATTAGTCTCCTTACAATTGATAATTCAAGACGCTTGCAGGCATTCGACTACCGCTGTTTGAGAAGCATGACACAAATAGGTTATTAAATACGGTTAAGCAACGCTGACATAGGCAGACGTAATTTTGGATCGGCCAACAAGCGATTCACTTTGGATCAACAAATAGGGTTTCATTAACAGCGCTGGCTCGGTCACGTTTTACATATGCCTTGAAATAGGTTGTCCAGCAGGTCATTATTCTCTCAGACAGCGCCAGGTTAGCGTAAGAAACAAGGTGGACGGATTTTTCCATTGAAAATCGGATAAAATCACACTACAATCAAATTTGATAATATGGAACCCATGCGTCTACCAAGATGTGGTACACCTGCGCACGGGATATCTGGGATGGAAACTGCGCAAA